>JXSR01S063113.1:11984-25297 GCA_000969725.1 Ophiothrix spiculata
CAAAACCTGCTCCAATACCTAAACAGTGTTTTATGTTGAACTATTCAAATGTGCACATCATGAAGTGAGGAATTCTTCAGAAAGAAAGTAATATAAAATATCTCGAATTTGAATTATTGAAACCATTTGAATTACACATAACATGATATGTCGACAGACATTAACATTTTTTGAACAAAGTTATTTGCAATGTCCGTTAACCTTTAGCTGCTTCTTCATCTGATAAAGTATAAAATTAAGTACCATGGAATAAAAATTAAATTGTGGTCTTGAACAGCAAAAGTGCCGTAAATATATTCGGATTGTGTGTTTTAAATACCTCTTTTATAAGAGAGTTTTTAATGCTTCTACATTGTACCAAAATATGAAAAATATTACATCACTTTTTTCATTCAGATTTGGCCATTAATCCAAATTACAATGTGTATCATAATTCTTTGTACCCAGATATTGTTGACTTTTAATTTTTTTTAAGATAATGGGAATATACTTTGAAATGTTTTGTAGTTTTAACTATTATAAGGTTTTTATTTGGCAATGGCATGTTGCAATCAGAAATTACATGTTCTTAAAGAAATGATTTTTTGTCGAAACGCGTGTGTTTGAGAGGTGAATTGATTTAACCCTCCTTACGGATATCACCCTACCTACGGATTGTTTTACTGGCACTGCATAAAACGCAACATCAATTGACCCTGAGCATTTTAGTAACTATAAATTAATCCATTGCTGTCATTCTAATGAAAAAGTTTTGAGGATACTCCCACTGATAGGGGGAGGATAAGCCGTCAAAGTTCAGGTATGGGAGCAGGTTTTATGGCTGTCACTACGCATATACGGTATGTCATTTGCCATTTTAAAAAATATCAAAATGCTTTGGAGCTGAAACTTAAAAGACGTGTTAAAAATACCCTTTTTAATTCTTTAGAAGCAAAAACAATCCATGACATTCTGATATTTAGAAATTGTATAGCAAAAATTTGAATTTTGAATTTTTTTTCTGGAAAATCGCAATTTTCAGATTTACGACGTCAAAATACGAAACATCTGGATCGATGGTGATTGGGTTGGTTTTTTTACTATGGATGGATAGAAAAGACCCTTGGCTCTACTACAGTATGGTACTAAATAAAACCACGCAATGGTTGTCAACATTTAAGGGAGCGTTAACCATCCTTTTTGGACACCATGGGCCAGATAGCATTTATTGACAAAGGTTACTGTGTGTGGTATTTGTATAAAATGAATTTGCATCGATCATCCGTTTAAGGTCCATAGCTCCTGGAAACAGTGTTAAATTGCCATCAAATTATCAGACAATAAAGTTGAGATATTGTACTACTCATTAATAGCAAAAACTTTGATATTATTAAACTTTTTATATTTTTAATACTTTTTTGAAAATCAAATACATCTGGGTACAGAGAATTTTGATACAACCATTATATTAAACTATAATAAATAAAATTCCCAAGTATAAAATGCAAACAAATTAAATATAAATTAAATACATTTATAACCACAATATGTACAATTTAAGCTGTACATGTATAAAACATTTTAAAGGTACACGGTCCGATTTTTCAAATTTTAGTTTTCACTGTCATGTGAAAGATCACCACTTATGATGCTTCAATATCAAATTTCAGTTAAATCAGAACAACCGTTTTGATTTCATGAGCACTTTGTGTATTTTCCATTTGCCTATACTTTACTGTGTCAGTAATTTTATGGTTACCATTATTTAACACATTTTCACTTATACCTCCGAAATGCGACACATTTCAGTCGTAAAATTTTCACATGGGTAATGAGAAAAATATGAGAAATATTGTGGTACCAAAATCTCAGAAAGTTTGAAAAAATGCTGACCAGATCGGACAAGGCTTCTTTAATAGATGTCTGATAACATGCAGTATGTTTTTGCTAGTATGACTTCAGCTTATTTTATGTTGTATGCTCAACAACAAAAACGAAATATAGATAAATATAAGTAGATCACAACAGAAAATACTTATACATCCAAAATTATTTGAATAATATATGTTTAGTACAGAATGACATTTTCATCTTATCTGTACTTTTTTATAAATCTAAAATGTATCAGGCCAGCTTGTAGCAGTAAAGCCATATTGTTCTTAATATTCTTTGCATGTGTCATTCATGAATGCTTTAATAAACGTGTTATAAATAACCTTGGTTAAAATGTGCCTGCGTGTTTATAATTTAGAACTGCAATCTTTAAAACATAGTGCGTGACTTTCGGTCAGTGGTTGTACATATTATTGCATTTTATTTGTGATATCAGTTTACAATAATTCTTTTTCCTATCGAAATTTCATTTGTAACCAGTTCCTTCGTAACAATGATTTTACATACAAACAGGTCAGATTTGCAAATGTTATATATAGCTTTCGGACTACAAGTCCATTTTCAATGTGATGTTACTACAACTACAGTGAGAATATATATGAAAAAGAGTGGTGTTAAACAGTGAACTAGCAAAGCAATAAAAGTCAATATGCCAAAAAAAAAAAAAAAAAAAAGAGAGAGAAAAAATGCATAAGAGTAACTACTCATCAATATGGAGACAAGAGGGGTGTGACATCTTAATTGCACAATCCAGAAAGTTTCTTTAGCAAGACGGAGATTGGTTTATTTGAGAGTTTGAATGTTAATACTTGTATGTAAGTTTTGACAAAGCATAACCCTGCAACCATTGTATCTATCATTTTTTTGCTGGTGACTTTCAAAAACTTTCCTCACGATATCAATTTCTATAGATGACGATTAGGAGGCTTTTTAGATAGAAAGAAGCACAATAACACCTCCAGGTGGAGAATATACAGTATGGTTACTGAAACACTATAGAGCTGTAAGTCTCTTAACTTAAAATATTTTAATATTTCTTGGAAATTATTATCAGTACTTAGTGGATCAGATATTTAACACAAACACCTGCTGGGTTGTACTATAAGCTCTTTTACCAGACGTACCAGACGTTTTATTACAAAATTACCTAATGTTATATCCAAGAAATGCAAAAAAAAAATGAAATTCCATTTACTTTGACCATAAAGCTGAGCAAGGTTTGCTATTTAGATTGTTTAGGGAATGTGAAAGTTCTATCAATAAACATTTTTTCTTAGTATAAAAGTAATTGGACTAGAGCTAAAAGCTAAAGCTACTTCAAGTGTATATCAGTCGCTTGACATTTCCCTAATAAGTAAATGAAACGTTTTGTAGCATTATCCATCAACCCATGAAGATAAGTCAAGTCACAGCTTTCACGCGAATGACCGGTGCACCGAAACATATATGACCTGTTTCGGGTTGTCTCTACATTTCACATTTACATCAATTAAACGATATGTCCAACTGATCTAATTTTTATCTAATCGACCCGAAAGTAAAAGTGTTGCATCACATTTACGGGAAAGAAAGATAACAAAGTACGGAACTTGCCTGAAAAAAAATGGACAATTAGATTCAAAACTGATCACAATTTGAATTTATTGAAATAGCAGCCCCAACACACTGTTCGGATGTAATGGCATTTCTTGCCAGATTTAAAAATAACACAAATAAAAAAAGGCAACTGAATGTATAAACAACATAATAAGAAAAATGAAAATAATAATAAGAAAAGGATGATATTTGACTAAATATTGGCATAAGTTTAAAATGGAATATTCTAACATTTAAAGTAAATAAATTATTAGCTTCTCGAAATATCTGTCAATTATCTTCTTTTTTATTTTTGTGAAACATAAGGTCGACATGTAGCTACTAGACTAAAAAGAAGTGATTCTGTTTTACGACATAATAAAATAACATTTAGCCGAGAAAGTTAATACACCGTACTGTTTTTAGTTTATAAGTAAAGCAAAACAATACCCCATCAATTTCACTGAAGCTTTCTATGTCGTGTCGTTTACTTCAGTAAGATAAACTCTGCTAATAATTAAATACTTCTTTTCCTGAAACATGACCCCATATTTGACTGCCTGGTCTCAAGGCAGAAGTGCTGTTTATGAATTTAAGTTGCATTTTACTACGAGTAGCTAAATCGTTTTGCATCAGATTTTACAATCATGTACGGGGAAACGAGTGTAGTACAAGGGGTTACCACCAAGCATATCACTTTCTTTTTATATCTAAAAAAATCTTGAGGTGAACAAAAGCTTGAAATCTTTCAATCATGAATGAGACTGTTAATTTCTCCATTTTTTGGTTCGACATTTAAGGCTGATAAGAAATGACAGCGTTTTATGTTGAACTATTTAAATGTGAACATCATGAAGTAAGGAATTCTTCAGAAAGAAAGTAACATAAAATATCTCGAATTTGAATTATTGAAACCATTTGAATTACACATCAACATGATATGTCGACAAACATTAAGGGTCTTTTCTATCCATTCCTAGCAAAAAAAATCACAATCGATCCAGATGTTTTGTATTTATGACGTCATAAATCTGAAAATTGCGATTTTTCGGGAAAAAAAAGGAAAACCAAAATTTTGCTATAAAATTTCTAAGTATCAAAATTTCATTTGTGTTTTTGCTTAAAAAGAATTAAAAAAAGGTATTTTAACCTGTTTTTTTAAGCATTTTAATATATATATTAAAACAGCAAATTATAAATATGCGTAGTAACAACATCAAAACCTGCTCCAATACCTAAACAGTGTTTTATGTTGAACTATTCAAATGTGCACATCATGAAGTGATGAATTCTTCAGAAAGAAAGTAATATAAAATATCTCGAATTTGAATTATTGAAACCATTTGAATTACACATAACATGTTATGTCAACAGACATTAACATGATATGGCATTTCATGATCAAAAACACATCTTTATTTAAACACTTTTGTGAATAATCTTCACTCAATAGCTGTTAAGTGTGTTAGTAAAAAGCAGGGTAAAAAGAGTCCATATGGACCTTATTTTTTAAACAAAGTTATTTGCAATGTCCGTTAACCTTTAGCTGCTTCTTCATCTGATAAAGTATAAAATTAAGTACCATCATGAATAAAAATCAAATTGTGGTCTTGAACAGCAAAAGTGCCGTAAATATATTCGGATTATTTGTTTTAAATACCTCTTTTATAAGAGAGTTTATAATGCCCCTACCAAATATGAAAAATATTACATCACTTTTTTCATTCAGATTTGGCCATTAATCCGAATTACAATGTGTATCAAAATTCTTTGTACCCAGATGTTGTTGACTTTTCACATTTGTTTAGATAATGGGAATATACTTTGAACTTTTGTGTAGTTTTAACTTTTATAAGAAATTTATTTGGCAATAGCATATTGCAATCAGAAATGACATGTTCTTTAAGAAATGATTTTTTGTCGAAACGCGTGTGTTTGAGAAGTGAATTGATTAACCCTCATTACGGATACCATCCTACCTACGGATTGTTTTAAGCGGTAGATATACTTCGTCATTTTTGTAGTCATTGTCATTCAGAATTTTTCTCATACTGATTCGTTTTTAAGAGTGGAGTAAACTGTTAATTCTGAATGAGAATTTTCATTTTAAATTTTCACATTATTGAGAATATAATAAATGGAGACCTAATTTTGCACATTTTCAAGTGCTTACTGATGGGTAGTATAATGTTTGATATTGATTCTACTGCCTAGATATATTCATGGTAAGTTAATCTCTTCTTGCAATGATGGTTATGATTTACACAATGATGATATTGTACATGGGAAAATGTTCATTCAGAATGAAAGTTTACACCATTCTTAAAAACCAATCACCATGAGAAAAATTCTGAATGAAAATGTCTACAAACTACAAAAATGACGAAGTATATCTACCACTTTACTGCTGCATAAAAATGCAACATCAATTGACCCTGAGCATTTTAGTAACTATAAATTAATCCATTGCTGTCATTCTAATTAACAAGTTTTGAGGATACTCCCACTGATAGGGGGAGGATAAGCCGTCAAAGTACAGGTATGGGAGCAGGTTTTATGGCTGTCACTACGCATATATCTCATTTGCCATTTAAAAAAAATATCAAAATGCTTTGGAGCTGAAACTTAAAAGACGTGTCAAAAATACCCTTTTTAATTCTTTAGAAGCAAAAACAATCCATGACATTCTGATATTTAGAAATTGTATAGCAAAATTTTGAATTTTGATTTTTTTTTCTGGAAAATCGCAATTTTCAGATTTACGACGTCAAAAATACGAAACATCTGGATCGATGGTGATTGTTTTTTTTTTACTATGGATGGATAGAAAAGACCCTTGGCTCTACTACAGAATGGTACTAAATAAAACCATGCAATGTTTGTCAACATTTAAGGGAGCGTTAACCATCCTTTTTGGACACCATGGGCCAGATAGCATTTATTGACAAAGGTATACTGTGTGTTGTATTTCTATAAAATGTATTTGCATCGATCATCCGTTTAATGACCATAGCTCCTGAAAACAGTGTTAAATGACATCAAATTTTCAGGCAATAAAGCTGAGATATTGTACTACTCATTAATAGCAAATACATCTGGATACAAAGAATTTTGATACAACCAGTATATAAAAACTATAATAAATAAAATTACGAAGTATAAGAGCCCAATAAATAAAATATAAATAAAATACATTTAAAACCACAATATGTACAATTAGGCTGTAGTAAACATTTTAATATATGTCTGATAACATGCAGTATATTTTTGCTAACATGACTTCAGCTTATTGTATGTTGTATGCTCTTTAACAACAAAAACGTATGCGGTGGTGAATAACTTTGTATATATTCAAATTTCATAAACTATTAACCGATGCAAAGACAGATATAGCTAGATCACAGCAGAAAATACTTTTATATCCAAAATCATTCGAATAATTTATCTTCAGTTCTTCATAAGTTTTCCGCAAAGTATATAATGAAATTTTCATCTTATTTGTACTTTTTTGTATCTAAAATGTATTAGGCCAGTTTGTAGCAGTAAAGCCACGTTGTTCTATGCATGTGTCATTCATGAATGCTTTAATAAACGTGTTATAAATAACCTTGGTTAAAGTGAACCTGCGTGTTTATAATTTAGAACTGCAATCTTTAAAACATAGTGCGTGAATTTTAGTCATTGGTTGTACATATTATAGATTTTTATTTGTGATTTCATTTTACAATAATTTTTTTTCCTATTGAAATTTCGTTTGTAACACACTTCGTAACAATGATTTTACATTCAGTATATTAATCATACAGCAAAAAACAAACAGGTCAGATTTGCAAATGTTATACATAGCTTTCGGACTATAAGTCCATTTTCAGTGTGATGTTACAACAGATACAACTACAGTGAGAATTCGCTGCTTGCACGGTTCGCCATTTGCAGGGAGAGCCTCGATTTGACAGTCATTTAAACTAGAAGGTTACATCACTTCATGCAAGGTCAACGGTTTTTGAAAGAGGAAATCAAACTGTTAATCATATCATTGTGTAAGTTCCCATCCAGGTCGAGACTCTCCCCCGTAATGTGACCCATCACATCGAAAGGTACCTTATAAGGGTCCCAAAATGAAAATTAATTTGTTGGTCTCATTTGAAAGATTATATTTTAAGCTTTCAAATGACACCTTGCTATTGGTTATTGGATGTTCGATTGCAAAGTTTCGTCCAAATTGGTAAAAGGCATCGGGCTGATTCAGAAAACTATAGTTCTGAGAAAATCGAGTTTAAAGTTTCTGTACTGGTAAAACTTTAATGGAGGAAGGATTTTTATATCGGTTTTTAAAACATGTGTGTTATGTTTTGGATGTTAGAGCCTGATAATATGATAGAATACACTTCAAAGGTAATGTTTCCGATGAAATTAGAAATTCGACCTTTGAACATGGTTTTTAACCATGCTCAGCTTCAATGGCCCGAAACCGTGCTATAGGCTTATACATTATGAAAAAAATGGTGGTGTTGAACAGTGAACTAGCAAAGCAATGAAAGTCAATGATGCGAAAAAAGAAGAAAAAAAAAACACTTGACAGCAATTACTCATCAATATTGAGACCAGAGGGGTGTGACATCTTAATTTATTAATCCAGACAGTTTCTTTAGCAAGAAGGATATAGGTTTGTTTGATAGTTTGTGTTGGTATTTGTTTTTGCTGTTTTCACTTACATTCAGCATATTAGTTACAATCACATTCCTTACATTTCTTTTGGATCACTTCTACTTATCTAGATTATATGTAAAAACATTAAACAGCATGTTTCAATAAAGTAATGAGAGACTACATTATATGACACACTAGCAGTTTTACCACACTTGCCACACTTTTCAAAAAAAAAAAAAAATGAATACATAACAAAAATGAGGAGCAAAAAAATAATTGCAAAAATCTAAATTAACGTCAATGGTATATTCACCAGTATAGTAAATCCAGTACTTGATTAATCTAATAAACATGACCAATCTCATCCAAACGTGTGAGTATATCACAATTACACGAGAAATTTATTTATTTATTTTACTCTACCACTGGCTCATATTAATATTATACAAAAATACATATTGATAGAAACATATTGCACATTCAAATTCAATTATAAAAATAAGGCATGCCTTTAAACTTTGCAACGATGAACTTTAAGGTTGAAGAAATCGGAAGAGAAAATTGTTTTGGGATTTCCTCTGTTTTGTGACAAATCCTTAAACAAACTACTCTTTGGGATGCATATTGAAATGTCACAAGTCATTATTTGACATAAAACGCTGTAAGCATCCCTCTGTTGTTGTAGCTGTCATATGTTTGATACGGAACAAATTAGATGACGGGATTAGACTTGACAGTGTCAGTGTCACACGCTTTAAATGTACATTTTGTATTCAAACTACGTAGTTCTGTGGTGAATTTTGAGCAAAGTGTTTTGTTTTCAAGAGCAGAGCTCCATCAAAGCTTCTGTAAACGCATCTGCACTTGTTAGAACAACATTTTATAGTAAATCATTTACATGATGTAAATGTTCAGTGTCAAAGTTGGGGTTAAAGTATACCAATGTAAAAAAAGCTGTTAATGCAGGTTCTTGTCATTATCATTTTTTATATATTTGCAAAAAACACGTTATAAGGATTAACATGACACCCCATTGAACTTCAGTTTGTCTTTAGAAGCCAATGAATGGTCTGTCAAAGGTTGCCAGGCAATGCAAGAGACACAGAGTGGAAAAGTACCGAATTACTTTTTATAGTCTAAGGTTATGGAAAGAGTGCCAATAATTTTATCGAAACAACCATTGCCTGATAATAAATAAAAGAGCAGATAAAGAGAACTCACTATGAACTTATGTACTTTATACCATGTAACTCACAAAGTTTTCGTGGTGTTTTATTTCCCTTTTTTGCTATTTGTAAGAAATGAACACTACGAATATATAAATGAATAGTTAAAAATAAAACTTTGCTGGTGTTTTGAAGTAAGCGCAATACGGAGCCCTTTAAATGACATGGGTAAATTATTTGTATATTTTTTCTTCTCAAAATATCTCGAGATCTTCCAATTATCTCGAGATATATTTATCTTGAGATAAATTTATCTCGAGATCTCGAGAGGGACTCTGCAGCACAAGGATTGTGAATTTGTCACAAATCAATTTAACAATAAATAACAAACATAAGCCCCTGCTGGATTGGACTTGTAAACGCTTATACTAGAAGCTACTATAGGCCAGGCAAAAAATTATTGGACAGTATAAACACAAATCCAGAGTGCAGGGCCCCATCGTTTGTAAATGCAACCTCTAATCTGTATTTGTTTTTAAATTGTACAATTAATTTTCATTCTGTCTATAGATGTTTTACAAAATTATCTAATGTCATATCCAAGAAACGCAAAAAAAAAAATCCTTCGACCAGAATGTCTTTAATGCTGTTCTAATGTCTCTGTAATCCATTTTTGTACGTAAGAATTGTATATACATAGCCATTTTTAACCTCAATACGGGTACGATTTTGGATTTGAAATCTGTAAATGACCTTTAATGATACAAGATGTTTCTGTTGTATCGTATCATATTAAACCATTTTGCATTGATTATTTTGAATAATTACTGATTTTATTGCTGTTTTAGAAAATTCACTTTTACGCCAAAACATGATAGTGCTTATATCTGGCCTTTTTTGAGGCACAGTTTATTTTTTTATAATTATTCGAAAGGCACATACTTAGAACAGTAATGATATTACTGTTACAATAATGCTCACTCTAGTGAATACTTTTGATATTGGGCATTTTAAAAGATTATCTCTTTCGATTTAATTAAAATATGCAATTTTGGCGGCATTTTTGAATTTGAAACACAAAATAACGTGGTTCTAAGATATTTGCATTACATTGTCATTAGTTTTAATTTGATATCAAACATGATATATGTACATGTATGTTTGCACCAAAAATCATATTTGTCATACATAACGTGTATTTGAAAAGAAGTGATGGGCTTTTGATACAAATTACAAAACTTCCCCAAGCGTATATTTTTGACATCATTCAGATTCTTAAAGTACACACTCTCAACTACAAGTTTCGTCAAGAAAATTGTAAACATAACCAACTTGACGCACATCTTACTATTCACTCAAACGCACTGATAAAAGGGAATGTTAAAAAAAAAGTTGAATAGCATATATGGTCATATTTTTGAGGTCGGGCCCATTTGCGTTACAACTCACTCACTTCATCCATACCTAACTCCCTCCTGGTAATGGTTGATTAGAGATAATAAACACCTTTATTTTGCTATTATTTTTAATTGATTTTATAGACTAATACATTATCTTCAAAATCATACCAAAATTATAACATTTCATACAATTATTGAAAAGTTATGATAAGTGGCTAGTTAGCTTTAACAGGTTATTAAGCCTACTTAATCACTTCATTCTGGGTTCTATTCTTAATTTCTTGAAAGTCAAATAAATTGTCTTTAAAATGATACCAAAATTAAAACATTTCATTGGATTGCTGAAAAGATATGACAAAATTTATGAATAAATCATTCTCAATGTAACAAATCCACCTTTTATGGGTGCCCACATTAAAAAGCATGACCATATAATAACTATACATGTATTTTTATAGGGTGTTAAAGACCTAAACATTGATACCCAATTAATATAACCCTAGTTTATTAAACAATAAAGCCTGGCAATAAAGATATACTGTGGTAAACAACCATGACATATCAAGTCTTAAATACCTGATCGATAAAATCTTCTAGACAAAAGTGCTGTCAATCAAAGAATAACTATGCCATCGAAAAATCAGGACTTGATCTTATCAAAGTCCAATTTTAAACCGAGGAGCAAGTTGTCAAACAAACTACGTCCCCTTTAGCTCCCACCTATCATTCCTGAAAGTGTACAGAATTAAAAGATTCGATAAAGCAACCCCTGGAAAGAAACTTGGATTATCTAGTGATCTAGTTGACGATACGTTTATTTCTGGGGGGGGGGGGGGTAAATGATTAAAGACTCTCAGTCATGGTAAATCTGTTGTGTCCTCGGTATATTTATTACTTTTTTTATAAATTTTTTGTTGCAATCAGTTGAAGACTTGTGATCTTTAAATGTTATTTACATGTAAGTTTTGACAAAGCATAACCCTGAAACCATTGTATCTATCATTTTTTGCTGATTACTTTCAAAACATTCCTCGAGGCTTTTTAGATAAAAAGAAGCACGAAAACACCTTCCAGGTGGAGGATATACAGCTTGTCCCAATATAAATGCAACGAGCAAATAAACAAATATTAAAAATAGTTGCCATAGTAATATATGTTTTTCAAAAGTGGACTGGTGAGTAATTACAACATCTACATGCTTTTTATCCTGTTTAATTTTGCCACTCCAGTTCAGAGATATGAAGAATTTAAGAAAGCCCTTTAAATTTACTTTTGTCTGATTTATGAGATTAGATTCCATCTAAAGTAATGCAGAACTTGAAATGAGGAGAATATGACGGTATTCTGCAACCGACAAGAGCACAATCAATCCAAACAAATCTTACCTAAACTGTACCTAACATAAACTGATATTTTAAGTTCATCTGTAACTAAAACAGGTCTAAATTTTCAAATTGAAGTACGGATCTTCATGATACTCCCATATTCATTGAATTTGTTACTTCTGGTGAGACAATCGGATAGTTTAGGATACAATTTCCACTAAAAGAATCTTAATTTAAATTCAACGTGCGCTCCACTACGTCACCAATGGTGAATCTTTACAGATTAACAAATCAGACCTTCAAAATGTTTCGTGTCTTAACAAAATATACAGTAACTTTTCATTCAGAGATCCAAATTGCACAAAACAAAAATCTTGTAAAACCAATGGTCTACTCTATTATATTGTTATAACGTTTGCTCGAAATTGTGCTCTGTTTTTTCATGTTTTTCAAAAGAAAAGTTCAAAGTTTGTTGCGTTTTTATTTGGATACCCTGTATGGTTACTGAAACATTATAGAGCTGTAAGTATCTTAAATTAAAATATTTTAATATTTCTTGGAAATTATAGTGAGTAAATAGCGGATCAAATATTAAACACAAACACCTGCTGAGGAGTTGTTCTTTAAGCTCTTGTACCAGGCGAACCAGACGTTTTACAAAATTCTCTAATGTCATATCCAAGAAATGCACCCCAAACAACTGATATTCCATTTATTTTGACCAAAAAGCTGAGCAAGGTTTGCTATTCAAATGTTTGATTTTGGCTTCCACTAAATTTGTTTAGGAAATGTGAAATTTTTATTAATAAAATTTGTATCTTAGTATAAAAGTTATTGGACTAGAGCTTAAAGCTAAAGCTACTTTAAGTGTATATCAGTCGCTTGACATTTCCCTAATAAGTAAATGAAACGTTTTATTTACTAGATTTAAGCATTATCTCATCAACACATGAAGATAAGTCAAGTCACAGCTTTCACGCGAAAGATAGGTGCACCTAAACCTATATGACCTATTTCGGTTTGTCTCTATATTTCACATTTACATCAATTAAAGGATATTTCCAACTGATCTAGTTTTAATCTATCCGACCTGAAAGTAAGAGTATTGCGTCACAGGAAAAAAGACAACAAAGTACGGAAGTTGACTGAAAGAAAATGGACATTTAGATTCAAAACTGACCAGAATTTCAATTTGTTAAAATAACATCCCCCAACACTTTGTTTGGATTTAGAGGCATTTCTTGACTCATTTAAATGCTAAAGCATGTCATAGAATAACACATATAATACGTAGTTGATTGTATGTAAAATTAAATAAGAAAAAT
>JXSR01S063113.1:93295-103980 GCA_000969725.1 Ophiothrix spiculata
GAAGTTTATTAAGGTGTCATTTTAATCCTTAAAGCATGGTCTTTGCAAATAATTAAAAAAGTGAAAATGACATTTACTGCTGTTTTGGGGTGGACGGTCACATATGTAATGGGACGTATCATTACGTCATTTAGGAAGACGATAGTTCATTTTTGATATTCTATAGAGATGATGATGAATCTCATAAGTATCTAACTAAATATGACAAAACATGTGGTATGAAGGCTTAAATATTGCTCAAGCTATGATTATCCAATAATTGAATAGATTGTCGACGAGGCTAAACGTTTTTCGATATGGTGCATGATATATAGGTTTACATGGTCACGAGGTAGTTAATTTTACCATGACCTTAATTAACAGATATGTTCTGGTTTACATTTCCAAAGCAGCGAGCAATATTGAACATGTATATTATTGAAGGTGTGTATTCTAAGAATGAAAATTTTTTGATGACATACTATATCTGTATGAAATATAGCCAATAAAAAAGCCGTCGGCAATTTAGATTTTAATGAACTTGAAAATTTAAATGTGTGACTTTCTCTGTTCGCATCTTTCTTACCTCGGTGTCCTTGTTAATAAGCACGAGTTCAAATCCCGGTAGTATAGTCTCATTAGCATTGATATGTTCTATTCCCATTTGCGTTGCTGGTAGCTGTCCTTGTCCACCAGGCCATGATCCCGACATAGGGTACAATCCCAAAATATAGAGAGGTGTCACTGATGAAGCGATAGGAAAAATGATAATAAGCAAAAGAACAGACACCGGATTGATTTCCATAACAAGCACTTTTGAGGTTTGCTCAACACAAGTTGCACACATTCAGTGAAAGCTCCATAAGCAATGAACAATTATCTCATGGTATAGATTTTAAGACCAATGCATTGAACAGAGATTCTTTGGGAGAAATAAAACCAGCAATGACATTTCCTGAGCACGTGGTGTATTGGAGCGCCAACTCGCTCTATATAGTTGTGAATAGTGGTTCATATGCTTAGCCATATCAGTGTTACTATTTCTCCCTCTCTTATTATACTATGTTTATGTAAGCATTTCGTTGTGGAAAAATGTCTGAAAGCTCTTAAACATTGTAATACATACAAGAGGTTTTCTAGTCGTGGTGGATACTAATTTGTGGTTTATTAAATGAAAAAACATTCTAGTTGTCATTTCTAATTAAACATTTCACTTTTATCCATGTGTAACCGAGGTTTTTTGTTTTGTTTTTTTGCAACACATCTAACCAAGGGAGCATTTTGCGAATTTTTCGAATCGAATCCCCCATGAAATCAATTTTGCTACCAATGGGTACGTATGACCCGCCCTTTTCAAACGTACCAAAATCACTAAAATCGACAAAACGCTTTTATGAGAAATATTTGTAAATAGCGAAAATAGATACCCTTTTTATCTTATTAAATGAAAATTCCTTGTTTTCCTTAATAATGGGATAATGACATACAAAACGGTCTTTTCCTCTATTAATTAATATTCCTGGAATTTGTTTTTACAGTGTATGTAATGAACGAATGCAATGCTAACTCTTGACACGTATACGAAGCCTCACGCTGTCGAAGGACACAATATATCACAAAATAATTTCGATGCTATACTTGTATATATAAGAATTAGGTCGGATGAACGATGGTGTTATGGATGTTTATAGAAGATCCACGTGTATACAAGATGCCCCAATGCTAAATTAATTCACAGCAGAAAGTCACATCAGACATTATTTTTAATATTAATTTTGGTTTACACGCGTTCCAATCTCAAAGTAAATACTTGCTTAGCGAGCAATCACTTCATGGTGTAGTTTTCATAGTTCCTGACTGCATCTTCAACTATTTATGAACCGCCATATCGAAGGGTACCTCAAGGGTCCCAAAATCAAGATTGGATTTTATGTGTCATCTGAAAGCTGAGATTTTGAGCTTTAAAATGACACCTTGCTTTTGGTTCTTAAATGATTGGTAGCAAAGTTACATCCAAATAGATAAAAAGGCATCGACTGATTGGGAAAACTACAGTTCTGAGAAAATCCAAGTTTTTGTACAATTTTGTAAAATTTGAATGGAGAGAGGGTTTATATCTTAGTTTTTATGCAGAAGACAAAACCCATTTTGAAACAAGATTAACATCTTGATTTGTACCTTAATATCTAAAAATACAAATTCACTTAAAATTTCGGGAATGGTATAAAACTTATTCAAAATAATGTCTTTGCAAATTAAAGTTGATTTAGGTACAATTTCTACCTGAAAAGTGAACTTGAACAATGGTCTAAGTTTTTTGAATCATCCTGTATATAGTTAAATTGGATTGAATTGAATTCTCCTCAAGTGGAAGGCAACTAATGTACATGGACTTTCCATGGAAAAGTCCATGTTTGAACTCTATCCTCCACTAGCGTAGCCTGAGAAAATTTCAAGGCGGGGGGGGGGAAATTAAAGAGAAAGAAAGAAAAAAAAAGAGGAAGGAAAGAGAAGAAAAAGAGAGGAAAGAGAGAAAAGAATGGAAAGAAAAGAATGGAAAAAAGATGAAAGAAAGAAAAGAAACAGTGGATCAGAAAAGGGAAAGAAAAATGAAGTGAAGGAGAAGGAGAGAGAGAGAGATTGAGAATATAATTAAAAAAATAGCTAGATACTTTGATAAAAATGTGGTGTACCTTGTCTCATAATGGTCGGTTGAGATTGCACAACTTGGGGAAGAAAACGTGTTCCCCAAGTCTGCCCACCGATCATGAAAGCTGGCGAAGCCACTGCTACCCTGACATACTTAACTGTCCCATTTTAAAAGGCTGCTGTAGACTTCTTTACTTCAATTATCCGTCATGAACACAGCTCCATTTTCTTTATCTGCCTGTTTGTAATAGGAGTCATATTTTGAATTTCGTAATGAGTAGATCCAGACTATAGATACAGTAATATGATACAATATATATCATGCACGCAATCTGTATGATTGTCTCGTTAAGGTTTAATGGCCAGCATCCTCCTCAATTACATTGATGGATGATGTCTGAAATAAACCACTAATCAAGACTATGATACAAAACCCAATTTAACTTCCCAATGTAAAATTAGAAAGCGATAGAGAATTGGGACAAAACTTAGGAATAGGGAATTTTATTTGTTTTCTGTAAAATCATACACAGTAGAAAAAGGAATGGACTTCAGCCTTTAATGTAATTACCTTTATGTAAAAACTTGTTGCATATGTATATGTATGTACTTTATGCTCATAATTGAATGATTGTGTGGAGTATATAATTGCACATCTTCAAATTGGCGTCAACATTTTTTGAAGTTGACACCTTTTGATATAAATGTCATATATTTACGCAGTTTAGATCATCCGAAGTATTGAAAGTCAGAATTATCATTTTAATTCCATGATACGAATTTTAACCATAAACAGAATAAGATCGGATGGTTCGAGCTACGCAAAATTTGAAACGTTTCAACCAGAAGACGTTACATTGTTAACCGATCTTAGGTGATTGATATCGCCTTTTTGAAAAAGTACTTTTACTGCTTATATGCGAGTTATATGCATTACAAGAATCCGCCGACGTCTAGCAATGCCAGAAATCATTTGGCAGCAAAAATTAAAATCGCACAGCCATATAACAAAAACGAATTCCTTCGGTTCTCAGGGCTACAATGTGCTTGAGATCTTCATTCAGTATCTCTCATAATGTCGCCATTTTGAAAGCAACACAAATTTTTAATGGACTAAAGTAAGCTAAGGGGACTGTTTTAATGCATTGAATAATACACATTGGTAACATTGCTCAGCTAAATAAGAAATCAAATATTAACTATGGACGAGTTATACTCGCAAACACCAGGATTTCCGCTATGTTGCAATACTTCTGATAAGGGAGTGTATATGTGATGCCTCACCCCGAAAAGTGGGACTCTGCGACAGAAGACCTTTCAAGGAAAGGGTAAAAAAGGCAGCAAAAGATAAAGAAAATAATGTGGATTTCAAGCAGATTTTCTGTTGTTAAATGTGTCAATTTCAACAAGTAAGGTGTCATTTTCAAGCTAAGATGATGCTGTAACAGATGAAATGATAAAATCAAAATTGATATAACCTTCAAATTCCCCCTTTCGGGATGAGCCATCACACATGCCCACATGAGTACGTAGATCTCAGCTGCAGGCAAAGACCCTTTTTGTACATTCGTAAATTACAAACAAAATTGTTTGAACTGAGCGGGAAAATACTAAAGGCTAGTAGGCTAGGCAAACTAAGTTGTTACGTAGACTGAAGTTCAAGGTGTGTTTTCTTAATATTTGGACACGTACGGGTAATTTCATTATAATTGTGGTGCTTGGTATGAAGAAATGGTCATTGATTATGGCAGATTATTCTAATTGTTGCATTACATTAAAAAAGAAATAAGGGGATCACCTTTAAATGGGTTCTTGTTATTTCGACACTAAGCACAATTTTGGTGCTTGGTATGAAGAAATGTTCATTAAATATGGTAGATTATTTTAATTTTAATTGTTGCATTACTTAAAAAACGAAATAAGGGGAAACACCTTTTACCCGATACTCGACAATTTGGCCATTTTTATCATAATTATTATTTATTATCGAGAAAAAATATGATAGTTATCCATTACATACATCAATAAGTGGCCATTAAGTGTTGTTAAATTAAAAAAAAATCAAAACAAAAACAATCATAAAGCAATAGGGGAAACCCTGGTAATCGGTTCTTTTTATCATTGGACACTAAGTGGATATTAATTGTGGCAGACTGTTCAAATAATTGTGGTGGCATTTTCAAAATGAAATTAAATAATAATAATAATAATAATAATAATAATAATAAAACCGAATCAAAAAGGGAAAATCCCTTTAAGTGGATTTTTTTTATTTGGACACTAAATGTGAAAGATTGGTGACATGAAATGGCCATTATAAGTGCGGTAAATTATTTCAATTATTTTTTCATTATTTTAAAAACAAACAAAGTAATAAACGGAAATCCTTCTCAATGAATAAAGTAATAGTTTCGAATGTACCTGATAATTCCTTGCTATGATTACAGGCCAACCTATATAGTTGGCACTAATGGTATATAATGATAAATGAGAGTTAAGGATGTTTGACTTGATACCATAGCAACGTTTGATCAGAGACATTCGAAAATATTACTTTGTGTAGACAGTTTTTCACAAGGAACATTTTGAGACTATTTCCAGCAAAATTTGACACTTTTGAAATTTTCGATCCCCATAGGGCTGAACGCGTGACCTTCAGATGACCTTTTTACGTTTTGGGTTATAACTCGAGAACCGAACATCGGAGATAGGTAAAAGTATACTTTTTCTTCATCCTTGTGATGAGAGGAACACATTGATATGGTTTTGAACAAGATTTGACTATATTTGAAATTTGACCCTCTGTAATGGCGGCCATTTAGAAAAATGGCCGCCATTTTGTTTCTAGACACGATCTGAGATGCCCCTATTTCTAAATATCCTTATTACCACATTCTTAACTTATGTGCAAAGTTCCATGCTTTTATCATCAAAAGCACAATTGTTATGGCTATCTGCAGTACTACAACAGGCAGTATAGGACACGATATATAGCATCCACTAGATTTAGGGAAGAGGGATTTCTAAAACGCAAATTCAGGGTACGATTTACGTGTATCTCTATTGGGTCACGTGACTCACGTATTGAAGAAAATATTACAAAGATCATATTTTTACCTTTCCTCAAAAAATTACAAAAGTGTTCTTATAGTAATTAACATAATTATGTTATTCTAAATCACGCGTGAACCCCACTTCTTATATATGTTATCATATTTTTTTAGCGATTACGAAAATAATTTTAATGACCAACCCGGAAGTTATATTTTTCTACGAATTAGCCAACGGTTACGCCAGAGGTGATATAGAACATGACGCAGCCGGGGATCGGTTACGATATCGTACGGCAACCAGTAATGGTGCGTTCATAGTCCAACGATTTCACAACGATTTCATCGCACGATGTCTGTCGATACGCAGTCTTCAAAGGTTATAGCGCAATATGCGTGGCGCGTTTAAAGACTGCGTATCGGCAGACATCGTACGATGAAATCGTTGTGAAATCGTTGGACCATAAGAGTTGCCACGATCTGCACGGCAAATGCGTACTTTATAGACTCTTACTCTCTATGTATGCCAGACATTTTGATATGTGTTTTAGAGTCTGCTCTACATATATGCCAAAATGTAAGATGTATTGTATGTAGGTAAAACACGAAATATCCCCATCATGATATTCTGGAGGGATGTTGCACTAAACAAATTAAAGCATATTAATCTTTTATGATGGATATAGAAATTATAGATTATGTGAAATGCTTAAGAATTCGCCAGACAACACTCACTCTCATATTTATGCCTAACACAAGTCACTTTGCAGAAAGACACTTCGCAGAAAGACATTTGTGATGAAACGTATAAAAGTCTAAATGTAGAATGCTCAATAACATTTTCCTCAGCTACGTGTCAGGATCATGAAGCTAAAATGCAATCTATATTTGACATTGTTGCCTTGAAATACGTTTGTTTAAATATTGACGACGATATTATTTTTCAGGCGTATGCTAAATAGCGTAATCTAAATTTCAATTTTCAATTTTCAAAATGTGTGCTGTTTTTAGGGTGAGTTTTTTTGTCAAGTATTAGGTAGAGTGCCGTTTCCATCAAATTACATTTTCGAAGACAACATTATTTTGAACATATTGCTAATATTACGAGTTAAAAGTTGATAACAATTCTTAAGTTTCAAATTATGTGCCATTTTTATTGAAACATTTTTCTAAGTATTGCATAGTGTACCATTTTCAGAGATAAACATTTTATTAGGACATTGGTATTTTTCTTATAAACGCTAATAATTTTTAGTTAAACAATTATGAAAATTTTGTAAGTTCCAAAATGTGTGCCGTTTCCTGCAATGTACAAGGTAGACACGTTGAGCTTTACATCGCAAGCGTCTAAGGTCTAATATGGATGAAAAACATTTATAAGTTCATAAACATGTGTCTTTTTAAAGCAACGTTTTTCTAATTATTAGATAGTGTGCCAATTTCAAAGTTTACATTTCAAAAGGCAAGATAATTTTTATGTATATGCTAAATAGTGTCAGCTAAAATGTAATGAAAATTTTCTAATTTCAAAATGAGTGCATGCTACTTTTAGAGAAACTTTCTTCTATAAGTAATAGATAGTGTGTCGTTTTTATCGATTTACAGGAGGCAAAAATATATTTCTCACATAGTGCTTATGGTACTGATTATTAGTTAATATAAATTTCTCAGTTACAAAATTTTGTACCGTTTTAAAGGCAACATTTTTGAAGTATTGAATAGTGTGCTATTTTCAAATATAATTAATTTATAGGACATTATATTTTATCGCATTTTTCGCCTAAGCATTAGGATACTTTGCTTTTCCCATAGTTGTGTCATTCTAATGGGTTATTTGTGTTTTATAGACAAAGTCTTGAAATTGTCGAAGTTCCAAAATGTTTTCTGTGTTTAAGCTGGGATATATAAAAAGCAATTCTACATGTATTTCGTAAATTTCTTTTAACCCTTAATGTTGACCAATATGTGTTTTATGATATGGCAAAAAGATTTCTGCTAGTAAATCATGTTGAGTATAGTGATTGTAAAGCGGTTTATAAAAGATTAAAAGTAAACTTCCCTGAGTGAGGAAGATTTCCCTTTTGAAAAAAAAGGAAAATATAGCTTTAAGGAACCAAGTTATTGATAGTTTAGTGGTTTAATATAAATCAAATTTAGTTCAATTCAGTTGTTTAAACTTTTTAGTTGAATAATTTGCATCTTAGTTTAAGAATGTTTTGACTCGCTCACTCATTTTAGGAAGGAAAAAAAAATCTTCTATTGTTTTAACATATTGCTGCTCTGCAGCATGTAACTATACTAAAGTTAAATGCTCCCGGCTGTAAACAGCAATTAATGATTTATGACATACCCATATATATTCGGTGGATTTGTTTTGTTTACCTTTTAAGGAATTTGCAAAGTGTGTGGTTTAAAACAGAAGATGCAATACCGTATAGCAACAGGTAGTAATTTGTTCGTAAATTGAGATATTTCATTGGTTGCGAACTGCTTTCAAGCTAATAACCTGCAGGTATCGTAAATATTTCCCGTATGTGTATTTCCTTTAATCATCGAGCTATTAGTATAATAGCTCGATGCTTTAATCATATAATTACATTATTTCAGGGCATTCAGGCCTGTGTTCTCCTACATTTAACTGTCAGTTACCATAACTTCACGTAACTGTCGGTTTGATTAGTTACCATGCATAAGACATCCACCAGATAGCAATTTTCCATTTCAAAACGCTTACTTGCGTATCTACACAGCATATGCAAATGCAATGAACGGCATAATAACATTGGAAGATGTGATGGCTAACCTCGAAAGGGGTTACTTTGTAGGAGATATCAATTTTGATTTTATCATTTTATCTGTTACAGCATTTTCTAAACTTTAAAATGACACTTACTTGTTGGAATTGATCAAGGCGATCACATTTTACAACAGAAAATCTGCTGGAAATTTTTTATTATTTTCTTTATTTTTGGCTGCCTATTTTCATCATTTTTTCAAAAAGTGTTCTGTCGCAAAGTCCTCCCTTTAGGGATGAGTCATCACATATATTGTAACCTCGTAAACGTATAAACTGTGCAGTGAAGAGTCTCGTCAGACACATACTTTTGAGTGAGTAATATTGTAGATAAAAATACGTAGACCATTGTTGCTCAATATGTCAATTGAGTAGACTCTAGGAGCCAAGACCAGAGTTTGTTAATAGTAAAAATAGGTTAGATATTACATACCATAGACATATTCAGTAATTCTCATGCGTGAGATGACAAACTTATTCCCATAGTATTTTCTTTAAATATCGAGAAATTATTGATGTAATTCTTTTGAATGCCTTCAAGATAAACGTCATAAAATTAGTTTCTGAATATAAAACTAACAGCTTTTTCGGATACAAGTTGATGGCTGTTTAGTTTCAATTTATTTTTCAACGCATCACGATGCAGCTCAAGATAACGTACCATACATTAAGTCTAATCCATGTCTAATCTCTGAGAGGTATATTATACGAGGGGGTATCAAAAAGTTTTAAAGATCACCAAGAAGGAAAGGAGCTATATCAATGACCTTTTATCAGGATGGTCACTCGTCCTTATGTACATTATGGTGCAAAAATGAAATCAATGGCATTTATACTTTCCATACAGGTGTCGATAGATGTCAACAACCTGCCTCCGCTTACTAGATAAACTGCATTGAGAAATTGAAAATATGTGGCAAGAAGTTAAATCCCTGCATTTGACTGAGTGTTATTGCCCAATAGTTCTACGAAGACACATCTAAAGTTAAAATATTTATTACCATAGTATAGGGTAGGGTCTCCTCTTTCCATTGATACCAAATTTATAGAAATTGGTCAAAATATGACGTCATAATGAAGCATGACTGTCCTGGAAATGTTGATTTTAGCGAAATACATTGTGGATCTTTTTAGCTAAAAGAGGACCTCTAAAAAGTCGGTCTGTGGACAGTAGGTTTTAAGGGGGAGAAATGTGTTACTTTGCACAGTGGCTATGTAAAGATGACTTAATGGTCACATAATAAAATTATGTTCCTGGAAATATTTGTTCTTGGTGATCTTTAACACTTTTTGATACCACCACGTATATAGATGATTTGGCGAATGTGATGTTTCTTATCTCCAAAGAATGAATGAATCAATCAAAGAGGATGTATAGTGCCATATTAAAAAAATATGTTCCAACCAAGGCGCCAATAATATAATATTGAACATTATTAATCACACACATGGTCAAATAAATAAACATCTCAATTATTTTAACAGTTCAAAATGTTATAATCAGGAAACTTTGATTCAATATAATATTGATTCGATCGTTTATCATTGACATTGTAGTACATTCTTCTGAGTTATTTTATTTATACAGATTGACAGAAAATAATGCTTAAATCAGTCTAAATCTGCTAAGTCTTAAGTTTAAAGAATGATAGATTAGAGCCCTAATGGACGTATATTATAGATAACTTGTTCCTTGCTTTATCAATAGGGACGTGGGTTACAAAGATCATGTCCTGATGCTTCTTTTGAATATTTTTTATTTTAATTGACAGAATTGATGTCTCGAAGATATGTCAAGTAAACTTTATCAATTGTATTTATTGAATGTTCAGTCGAAGCCAGTCTTGGTCTTGGTCAAACAATTGATACTGAAACAAAAGTGTATCTATCTCGGGGGTTAAGGTTGCTTCAAAAACATTTGCCATCTTGGAATTTTCCAAGTTTTTTTTTACAAAAATCAAAACCAGAGTTATGGAAAATAGAGAGTTTTGGATCTTTTACATGCTCAATACCAGTGACGTGCCCCCAGTTCGGTATGGCATTCGGGGGAAAAGGACCATTCGGGGATCTGGACAACAGAAGGGTAGGAGAGAAAAAAATGGAAAAGAGAATAAAAATAGTTTAAGAGCAAGTTTTTCTAAGAATCAGGCAGGCTGCTAAATAAGTTGAAAGATGAGGGTCCGCAAATTTTGATAATATTATGGTGGTAAGCT
>JXSR01S063113.1:107695-118031 GCA_000969725.1 Ophiothrix spiculata
TGAAATATACGGGCGATCTACGGATGAATACGCATCAAATCTGAGTAAACAGTCCGGTAAACAGGCAATTTATTACGCGGCCACCGTCGTCTGATGTTACGGGTCCGTCATCAGTAATGGAATATAAACAGTTTGGGTTTTTTACCATGCTTAATATTAAATGGGAATTTCCCATAATATTCCCATCACGTTCTCATCCCAATCTGATAACATTTATAGAGTGCATCCTTTTCTCGCCATGTCACACTGGCTAATTGCTAAAAGCTAATTGGGCGAAAATGTAAATGACTGACGCCGGTGATGCTAGAAAAACAAACAAATAGATTTATATCGTTTGAATCAAAACAAGACTAGCCTAGTTTACCTTTTTGGAAATTTTCATAAAATCGTTTTCTACGCTAAGTTTAATGTGTTGTATCTGAAAATTCATAGCATTCCATATAGATAACAGTACTTTCTTGATGAAAGTTGTAAAATTACATTCTTGTAAATGTGTTGATTTAAACACATTTTAACTTTCATCATGTTCATATAAAGCTTTTTAGGCACTTTCTTGGAAATATCTTTTCCAACATATCTTATCATATCGTCTATTTTAAGGATCTGTTCGGTGACTTGAGTGAATTGTGACATCTGTAATTGTGAACAGCTTTTAACATTTGTCGACTCTTGGGATTGACATACACAAGTTCAAATTTGAATACTTAAAAGCCTCTTCTTTCAGCTCAATCAACAATTCAAAGAGTGCTTTGAAAAAGGTGAAAAACTTATATACTTGACACGGTCCTCATTAAACCAATCTGCCATGTCTGTTTTAGAAATAAACAGATTTTATCCTTGGCTATCAGCCTAAAGAATTCTTTCTTTCTTTCTTTACCAGGTTCTAAATGTATTTAAATAAAGAAAGAAATCCACTTATTTTTATGTTGAGTTGCATTCTTAAAGGTTTTTTCTTCGATAGAGAAGACTCGTCCATTCTTTATAATAGTTATTAAATTAAGAAATTCTCATCGGAAATTCTGAATTCAACATAAATTAAGAATATTACGATTATGTCCAACGTATCTTTGAATGTTTGATATGAAAAAACGACGAACTTGAAATCAAATCAATAGATTGAAATATTAGCAAATATTTTAAAATTCAATGTAGTTAACTGGCGTATGGGAAATCATTAAGTATTATTAAAGCAATACTATAAGAATTTGATCAAAAATAGTTTATAAAAACAGCAGAAAATGAAGGAATGTGGCTATCTAAAAGATTTTTCAAATGTAATTTTGTGAGAAAAATTGTTTTGCCACCAAAAATGGATAAAAAGCACATGCGTGATTTCTTATACTAATCACATGCATGATTTCTTATACTAATACACGTGGAATTAAATCTGGGATCCCGAATTTAATTCAATAAATGGCCATAACAGAAAAAGTAAGAATCTTTAAGCCAAATCGTTTGGAGGGTATTCATATCTACCAGAGACAAACACAATAAGCCCGAAAAATCCATAGTCATGGGTGACAGGGGGCGCTTCATTTTTAACACTTTATAGTATTGCTTTAATTCACTAAAAGTTGATAGTGTATATTTGAATATTCTATAAAGATTATGTTTAATCTTACTATTTTCTAGATATGACAAAAATATGTTTTCGAGGTTCAAATACTGCTCTAGCTATGATTATCCAATAGTTGAACAGATTGTTACAACTTTAATGTGACTCAATTTATTTTGAGCAATTTAAAATTGTGTGTAAATGTATGGTATTTTATAGGTCAACCATTATATTGTATTCTATTGTGTAATTAATATATACATTTTTATGTAATTGTAAACTTTAAGAAGATTGTATCTTTAATAGGTAATTTTGATGTTTTTTATGTAACTGGGTCATGTGGAAGAACAAAGGGATACTTAAATTTTCCTCTAAACATGGACCCAGTATAAAGAAGAAATAACCAAACAAACATATTGTAGTTGGAGCTAAACATATTTCAATATGTTGTATAGCTGTGTATGATAGGTTAGGGGCACTTAATTTAGAAATGACCCTAATGGATTGATTCTCATTGTCATTGTAGCAAGCGTCATTGAATGTGGATATTGTAGAGACCCGTTTATTGGATCATATACTTGCATACTGCACTATTAGTGTTTATTAACTTTTCAACAACTCACTGTATCTTCTTATATGGGAGCGCGCCGTTGTTGATTAGTGATGAATCCACAGTTGATATTCAAATAAGCGCGTCACGCACGGCACAGCGTGCACGGAGGTGCGTTTACGCAGTGCACATAAATCGGCGCACTGTTCATCGCGCGTCGGGAACTTGAGTACGTGCAAGGACTGGCGCTTGGGAAACAGTTGAAAACGACAAAGCAACAGTCATTTAAAAACTAGCATTTTGTTTCAGATTATTCAAAGTATTTTTATTGAGATGAGTATCTGTTGAATTGGAAACATTTAAAATTTAATTCATACGTTTTCAGTTAGATTTTCGTTGTTGAAAGGTATTCAAACTTGCTACAGAGTTGTTCATCGCTAATCAACAACTCTGCATCCGATGCGTCGGCGTATTTTTATCACACTCGGGTGGCTAAAGCCACCCTCGCGCGATAAAATATACGCAGACGCATGGATGTATCGTTGTTGATTAGCGATGAACAACTCTGTAGCATGTTTGAATACCTAAATGTACTTCCAAAATGATACGTCTTATAGCACACATTTTCAGTTTGAATGTTAATGTAAACATTGAAGCTATATCTAGGCTTTGATAAGGAGGAACTCTGTGTCGTATACAGTGGTTATGTCAGACCGATTCTTGAGTATGCTGTTCCAACCTGGCATTCGAGTATTTCTGTTAAGGAGGCATCTCACATTGAGTCAATTCAGAAGAGAGCTTGTAGGATTATTTTGGGTGGTGACTACAATTCTTATCATGATGCACTGGCGACTTGTGATCTTGACTCTCTCCGTGATAGGAGGGTTGAGCATTGCCGCAGGTTCGCTGAAGGGCTGCCTAAAAATGATCGGACTAAATTCCTTATCCCTCCTACAAGGTTTGAGAGTCATGGTCGCAGGTTACGCAACTCGCACAAACTGTCTAAACTGCGTACTAAAACCAAGCGTTTTCAGAACAGTCCAGTTCCATTTTTTATTGAATTGTTAAATAAATGATCCTTTCCTTTCCCTTTTTACAGCTACAGTGCAATATACAGGTTGATTTTCCTCTGGCTTAAAATGTGTGTTTTACCAAGTGCAATATTGATCACCCTTCAACCCATGTTTTAAAATTTCTTTTTTGAATATCTGTATATACTTCACATGTCTTTTAAGTGTATTCTGTATAATATTACCTGTTTTTATATAGTTCTATTGTAAATTTGCATGTAATTTGACCTCTGGGTCACGATGTGCTTTTAATAAATACCAAATGAATGAATGAATGAATCTACATTTCAAATGTTAACGTTAACATTGACGTTATATCTGCAATTTAAATCTTAATATAAACATTGACTCAATTGAAATGGGATTCCAGATCCCGGGGGGGGGGGGGGGGGGGGGGGGGACACTGCCATTGACCAGTGGATATAATCCGCGACCATGGAGCTCCAAAAAGCACCCTAAACAAGTATTTTGTGTGGTCTGAAAATGCATCCCTTAACAAGTATGTCATGTCTGATTTGCTACCCTAAACAAGTATTTCCACTGAATTCTACCCCCTAAATAATCAATTCTCTTATTATCTCTCCGTAGTTGATTGATTTTTAAGACCCTATACAAGTATTGTTGTGAAAAACATACCCTTTTTGTCACTTTTGGCCTGATTTTGACACCCTATTCGCGTTACGTAAGTACAGTGCCCATTCATGAAAAACATACCCTTTTACAGTGAATTTTTGGTCGCGCATGATATCCACTGAGCAATGGCAGTGGCCCCCTGGGTTCCAGATACATGTGTTTTTGTATATGACGCCCATGGTAACCAGAATTATACATCTCAAGATTCAAATTGAGATACATGAAAAGCCCACAAGCAATCGAGGTAGTTTACCAATGAAATCATTAGTACATAAATGTCTTACGGTATCATTTGGATATGATATAAACTTTTACAAACTGTAACCCTGCAAGAATGTATCTGATTTTCTATACTGTCAGCGAGGAGATACAATACAATAAATTAGGAGGTATTTTAAATAGAAAACGAAATGATTCGCGGCAAATTGACACATGTCAATTTATTGAATTATTGATCAAATTAATAACTTTTCAGATACCAGTAGTACATTGCATGTCAAGCTAGAGTGAAACGTTTAAGCGCCGAGAATATTTCAAAATTAATAGATTCATTCTTTTTCTTTAAATATGATTAGAAGTAAATTATGGATCGAATAACAAATATCACTTCTACAAGCTGCTTTATCATCATACTAATATCGCTATCAATAAACGCCTATATATGTATCCTAGCTAAAATGTGCTTTCATCAATATCTTGAATGTTTTTTTTTTTTATTATTATTATTATTTTGAATAGCTCATGCGCAGGGTTCATTAAATTGCATGGACTACACTCTATTTTTTCTAAATGACAATAAAAATTCAATAAAATATCCATAGGTGTCAATTATTTTTTTCAAAAAAAAAGTCTCGTTTGGTAAAGGTAATTTCTTGACTATTTATATTACACTAACACATAAATGTCCCAAAAGTACAAATACATTCTTTTGGGACAACTATATATGTGTTTGTGCACTTACATACATATATTTTCCCTGAAAAAGCATGGTATGGTGTGTATAAAGAGCCAAGAAACTGTGTGCTAACATTTCACGAGACTTTGACCAAGTTGCGTATCAATTATGATAAGGAAGCAGAGCACGAATGTCTGTTTGGCATAGGCTGGTGTTTATTTTGTTTAGGACGGCAGCTGCTGTCACCTGACGTCTTTCGTGGAGCGAACAGATGTTAAATTCTAGTCTGGCATTATCCTCATCCACACCAATAACTCGAAGTACCTTTCTCTGGATGGAATCTAACATTACGATCGTTGTTGGGCTGGCACTCATCCAGGAGAGTGATGCGTATTCCATAACACTTCGAACTTGCGCCTTATAGATGGTTGCTCTGCTTCTTTGGTCAAGTTTGCGTTGGTCAATCTTCTCAGGGCTCCAGCACGTGAAGCAATGTTAGAGATGTTCTTTGACCAGGTTAGTTTGCTGTCAATGATGATTCCTAAAATCTCCAACTCATTCATCTGTGCCAAGGTCGTATCACCAAACTGCAGGTGAGATCTGGTTGGATTTCTTTTCCTGGAGATAGTCATCGCCTTGCACTTGGATGGTTCAAATGTGACCTTCCACCTGTCAGCCCAGATCTTCATCCTCTCCAGATCTTTGTTCAGATTTGCTGTAACAGCCAAAGGATCATCAGTTGATGTGATTTTGCAGAACAAGATTGAATCATCTGCGTATAAATAGAGTTGCTTTTCACACTCGTTGGTCAAACCATCGATGAAAATGGAGAAGAGGAGTTGTCCTAAAATTGATCCTTGAGGAACCGATGCGTTGATTGAGGTAGTATCAGATAACTGGCCTGTCAAGACAACTTTGATGGAACGATCTGTCAAGTGGCTCTTGATCCAGGTAAGTAATTTTCCACGCACTCCCTTTGCAGTAAGTTTAGAGCATAGACCATTATGCCATACCTTGTCAAAAGCCCCTTTGATATCCAAGACAATGAGGCACACTTCATTCTCTTTATGCAGAGGCAACCATGTTATCACAGTTCAAACGATGATTAATATCTATTCAACAGAACAGCAGTGCGAGAAAGTTCGATGGAACTATGAAGAACTATATACATTTCATGTCACATTGAGGATAAAACAAACAAAAATTGATACCCAAATATTTCATTGGTTGTGAAAATAACAACTAATGACTATATTAAAGAAGTATACCGTGTATCTTTACCAATTTACTGACAAAAGGAAAAACTATTATTGTTTGGCATCTTTAGTTTGTTACAACATGACATGTTTATCGTATTCCTTAAGGGTAAATTCCGGATATAATTCAACCAGAAACACGATGAAGATGTCACAAGCAATTAATTAACATTACTGCCTTGAGCGTTATCTAGCTGTAGTAGTTACATCAGCAGTGATGTTCTGTACACCAGTATAAAAATGAGTTGATTCATTTAATTCTAGTTGCTGCGAAACCTAGCGCACAATACTGCGACAACTAAATGTTGGAGTATAGTTTAATTAATTAAAGTAGCAATTTACGAAAGTATCCAAGTATCAAAATATCATCATGAAATTGATCAACAAATTGGGTGAGATTTAGCAATTTGTACAAATAGCAATCTGATTGAAATGGTATTAAGTTAATACCAGAGTTGATTCCAAGTACAAATTTCATCTTAAAAATAATAGAATCAGCTGATACTTATTTCTGGAATTAAAAAATAAAATTGCTGTCCCTGATGTTATAATGGAGATTTAGCAATAGAACAAAGGTTTCTAGGTTTCTTTCATGCAGATTGTATATCATTTACATGATTAAGGCAGTGCTGCTAAGCTATTGTGCTAATATCAGCAACGCCAGGATTTTCAAAGTATGTGGGGGTCAAACTGGAAGAAAAGGAAAAATCGGGGTGAGGTGTTTTTTGCAAAAATTGCGTGAGGAAAAATATGATTTTTTTGGTCAAAATCTGCTAATTTCAGATAAAAATAGTTTTAAAATCTTGAAATAAGTGACAAAATGGCAATTTTCACTAAAATGATATAATATCGTTCAATTTGCCCAAAGCGCACAAAAAATGAAATTTTGCAAATAAATGATCAAAAACAAAGGTAAAATTCAGTGTGAAAATTGTGCCAGTAACTGCAACTGTGAGGGAAGCGAAGAAATTGGGGTGGGGGTGGGGTGGTCAGATGTTGTGACTGAGGGGTAAATGCCCCAATGCCTCCCCATCTTGGCAAACTGTGAAAAAGGTTAAGTCAGAATGTTGTGGGTATCTCGCTCTTTTTTCGACGTTTTAGATCTGTTGAATCATATACTTGCACTCAATATTTAAGGCTACAGTCCCTAAAATCGTCTCGCTCGGCTGAATGTCATGTTTACTGCAAGTTTGTACCTACTTACACCTATCAGAATATCACAATTTTTGGCGTACATATTGAATAGAGTCTCTTGTTTATACATTAACCTTTACTAGTGATTTCACGTACATTATCAAGTTCAAAATAACGCCTAAAAACTACTTCGAAAAAGTTGACCCTTTTTCGCCGAAACCTCATAATTTCATGATGTACAAACAATTTGACTGGTTTCAAATTTTGACAGATTGTAGGCTTGATACTTCTTATTGAATTACAAACAATATTTTATAAAAATGCTGTGTTGATTTTGAATGATTTAACAAACCCGCGTTGTTTTGCCCGAAAAACCGGACGTGAATTACGACTCTGAGTTCGCCCTGTTTGAGCTGTGAATTGCCTGTTTTAAGTATCTACATTTTGTCTGATATACGCATTCGCATAATTTACTTACAAATTGAGCATTCCAATGAGGCAAAAATTGCAATTTTTATGTAAACAAAAGAAAAATACGGCATTCTAATGTTTATGTTTTAGATTTTAGTTCACGATCTCAAAGCTGTCTTGATAGCTCAGCGGTAGATCACTCGCTTCGTAATGCATGACTAACCCCTGCCATAATCCATGGTTCGAGTCCCCGCAAAGGCAGTGGAAACTATTTATCTTTTCATGATTGAAAAATAGTTAGGATTCACATTTTCCAGAGCAGATGAATTCCCTTTACCCTTAAAACCAATGTAATTACAAAATGATGTCCTCAATTTTAAATGTTAATGTAATCAATGAAACTATCTACAATTTAAATGTTTACGTAAACACTGAAGCTATATCTACACCTTAAATGTTAATATAAACATTAAATCAATTGAAACGGGATTCCAGAAACAGGTGTTCGAGATTCAAATGGTGATACATGAAAAACCCACAAGCACTCGAGAAAATTTTACTAATGAAATTATTAGCAAAATAAATGTAAATAGCTTATGGTATCATTTGGAGCTGATTTGTACATAAACTTTGACAAATTGTAGCCCTGCAAGGATGCATCTAATAGTTTTTACTGTCAGCCAGGAGATACAATCCGCCAGTTTCTATCAAGTTACGAGTTAATTTCAAATTTAAGCTAAGTTAGGAGGTATTTTAGAAATACTTTAGAATAGAAAGCCAAATTTCTGCGAAAAGCAGAGTGGCATGTGTCATTTTAATGAATTATAGATTATATCAATCACGTTTCAGATACCAGTAAATTGCATGTCAAGTTAGAGTGAAACGTTTAAGTACAGTGAATATTTCAAAATTAATTGATTTGCTATTTTTCTTTGAAAAATAATTAGAAGTAAATCATGAAACGAATAACATATGGTCATCCTTTTTGAGGTGAGGCCCATTTGCGTTTCATCTCATTCACTTCATCCATACCTAACTCCTTCCTGGTAATCGTTGATTAGAGTTAATTAATACCTTTATTTGGCTAATATTTTCAATTGATTTTATAGGCTAATACATTATCTTCAAAATCATACCAAATTTATGACATTTCATACGATTATTGAAAAGTTGTGACAACATTTGATGCACAATGTGCGTATCTCATCCACACCAACCACATTTATGCCTGTTTTCATGTCTGGCTAAATTAGCTTATTGACTTATACTTGTTAATAGCGTTAATAATCAATTTTATTCGTGTTATTTCCAACTTGTTTTTGATAAACAATAACTAGCCTTTAAAATCATATAAGATTTGTGACACTTCAATGGTTTTTTAAGAGATATGGCAGAACAATTCATGCACAATTTTCTTGATGCCTCAACCTCACCCACCTCAACCTCACCCAACTCCACCCTGGCTAAGTAGCTTTAACGGGTCATTAAGCTTAATTAATCACTTCATTTGGGTTCTATTCTTGATTTCTTGAAAGTCAAATAAATTGTCTTTAAAATCATACCAAAATTATGACATTTCATTTGATTGTTGAAATGATATGACAAAAATTGATGCATAAATCACTCTCCATGTAACAAATCCACCATTTATGGGTGCCCACATTAAAAAGAATGACCATATACCACTTCTACGGGATGCATTATTATTATACTAGTAATAATCGCTATCAATGAAGGCCTGTTCTATAGCTAAAAAGAAAGTGCTTTTACCTATGGCTTTCATCGATATTTTGAAAAGTAAGACGAATAAGCGCTCATGGAAAACATCCACATTGGATTTAAATCTCACTTCAACTTGAACTCAGATTGAAATTGTAAAATTGCAACTATGATAGTACTATATTTTAAGTCGCATTGGGAATAAAGTACAAAAATAAAATGTATAATGATTAAATATTGTTGTTTTGGCTTAATAGAAATTAACAACTAATGACTTAAGTAATTATAGCTTTACCAAATGATTTATAAAAGTAAAATCAATTAGTGTACTGTATATTTAGTTTGTTAAACAGGACATGTTTATCGTATTCCTTAAAGGTGCAGATTCCATTTACATTCTTATCCCAAGGGCTCAACCGAAAGTAGTACATTTTATGATGTCATCATAAGCTCATATTTTTCCGATTATGAATCCAAAATTTCACCTCCATTTTTCCTTATTAGTTTTGTATAGCAGAAAGTGTTAAGTTAATTGGTATACCTATTTTCTATTTCTTATGTTTTTACATAACAGTTTCATCCCCAGGGTTGCATACTTTCTTTTGACTCTTAAGAATAAACAAGAAGCAACCTGAGGGTGAAACACACATTTATTTATTCATTTCAAAGGTCAAGGATAATTAGCAAAATTAGATCCGACACTTTTTTAAGGGCAAATCAGAAGAGAGTAAATAATATAAATCCACAAGAAACATGACGGAGATGTCACAAGCAATTAATTAACATTAACTGCCTTCAGCGTTATCCAACTGTAGTAGTTTGTTTGTTTGTTTGTTTCTTTATTCGGCAAAATCGACAAAATATACAACAGTAACAGACATATGCATCCAGTCAATTACAATGACAATATATAAAAAAGACATGAGAAGGAAAAAAGTACAGATACCTTAATGCCGAAATGCCAGGATGACCCATAAAGTCTGACCACATATGTGTAAACTTAATTCCAATGGGGTCCGAACAGAAAGACAGAATGATGCCTGGAGAAAATTAACAGAACAAGCAAAGTGGGACGAGGGACACAAAGTTACACATATGAGGACGACTCTTGGG
>JXSR01S063115.1:0-11420 GCA_000969725.1 Ophiothrix spiculata
TTACCTTTATTGCTTTGGGCTCCAATTCTAACAAGGCAGCTCTAGGCTGTTGCGATAGTAATTATTTATTTTGACAACAGCTTTAATTTTAACATAACGATATAGCTATAATTAACACGTAATTGGTAAAACTGGTCCTCCAAAACCCAAAATATGTGCGTGAGTACAAATACGCAAAATAATTTGTCATTGCCCTTCCTTGTAAATGTTAATTTAATTAAAGATGCTCTTCTCTAGTTGGCAAAAGTTTCAAAATCGACCATGCCGTTCTCGCGAAAATTATTATAAATCAGCATTTTTGAGGGTTCTATTCTAAAGTGTCTTGTCCATAGAATCGTATTACTGACTCATTATTTTCAAATTTCTTTTCAGCAATGTAAATGTACTTATATATATATGAGCCAAATTTTACAGAAAGATTCCTTTGAAAAATGAGTGATTGCCCGGATATTTTTTTACTGAAACACGACTACTTGTCTTTGACAAACTCGTTTGATTAAATTCAAAATTGTTGGTATATTTAGGTTCTTTCGGGGTATTTTCTTTTCAATTGAAAGAGATTGAATCTCGAGTGTCTTCGGAAAACGTGCTTCTAATGTTGGGTCCTGATGAACCTTTTGACCTTCACCAGTACGGTTGAAGATCTTTTTCACTTAAGTGTTACGGTGATTTCAAATACCTGCATGTGCACTCTCCTGAAATATGTACCAAACAGATTATTCTATATTTTAAAAATGTTATATGATCTTGTCAGTTTGCAGCTGTTACAATACTATGGAGTTCAAAATTACAAATCTATAGAACAATGATCATGTATATTTAAAACAGACGCTCATATAAAACCGAACTTAACAAACCTGCTTTCATGACCAATGCCACTGACCAGACCTTCCTTCACCTCTTTCTGTGATTGATCTCGCTGAAACACAGTTTCCGTGACTTTGCTCTGGTTTTGCTTTATCCAGCGCTTATATTCCGGAATCTTCTTTCCCGCTCCAAGGTTCTCAAAGGCGGCGGAAATAAGAATGTCACTGTATCCATTTTGTCTCAACCTAACGCGTATTTTCTGTTGCGCAGTGTCTTCTGAAGGTGATTGAGCAATGGATTCTTTCTTCGTTTCTGTCTGTGATGGAGATGAAATCTCCTTTGGTGGTCCTAAGACTGATCGTACAGCTTCTGTGATTTTCTCTAAGGAGCATTTGTTATTGACGCTTTCCAGGAGAGCAAACACTTGTGGATTTAAATCAAAATTTGCAGGTAAAGTTTTCTTAAATACCGCTAGATCTTGGCGAAGTCGACTAAGCTGCTCTGTAGTGTAGTAATTCAGGTAGTGATCTTTTGAACGCATTGTGTCCATGTGTTCAGACCAATCGTTTAAGCAGTCCTTCATGTATTCTCGCAATGCGTCTAATTCTTTCAACAGCGGCTCTGTGCCTGAGAGAAGCTTTGTGTTTCCAAGCCCAACATCGACGTGTACCGATACTGTACCAGCCAGGCGTTTACAGTAAAGGGTAAATTTCCATTCAGAGAAGAGAAGACAGCCTGCCTTGCAGAGTTTTTCACAGTAGTCTGCCAGTTGCTGTGCTACGGTGAACACCTGATATAAACATGTTGACGGAATACGTGAAACACAATCATTAGAAAATAGGGACATTGGTTCTAAATAGTTCGTCTATTAAAGGTTTTTTTTTTAAAAGATTGGTTTAGCACAGCGAGCATAACGTAGTAGCAATAACCTACGCTCTAAATGGGTGTTTTTTTTATAATTATCTTTCCATTTAAAATAGAAGCCGTATATTTATTTCAATATTTCAATTTAACCATACAAAATCTGTAATTAATGAACTTGATATCAGTCCATACGTTTTTATGTGATGTGTGCCTCTTGATTGGTTCTGTCACCATGGTCAATACAGTAATGATGAGTACCCAGCATTGTAATTCACTACACTGAATCCAAACAGAACGTTGATTTGTTCAATGACAATAACTCAACTTATGAGAATCCGATTTAATTCTTAAAAAATCAAATTGACAATGTGATGAGAATCCGATTTAATTCTTAAAAAATCAAATTGACATTGTGATGAGAATCCGATTTAATTCTTTAAAAAACAAATTGACATTGTGATGAGAATCCGATTTAATTCTTTAAAAATCAAATTGACATTGTGATGAGAATCCGATTTAATTCTTTAAAAATCAAATTGACATTGTGATGAGAATCCGATTTAATTTTTTAAAAATCAAATTGACATTTTGATGAGAATCCGATTTAATTCTTTAAAAATCAAATTGACATTGTGATGGGCGAAAATGTATGTAATTATTTTCAATACGACATCCTGAATATGTGTAATCGTTAACATGGCATACATGAATCTTAGGTCGAAAATAATCGCTGTAAGTTTACTAACCTCGATGAAATTTTCAATTTGGGCCTGTGCTCCTTGCTTTTGCCTTTTGCCGACTACAAGATTGAGTTTTCCTTGCAAATCTTTCAATTCATCAACCGTGTAGATTTTGTCTTCTGAGAAAATTGACATCCCTTCGCCTTTGCTGCCTTTTACTATGAGAAGGAGATTCGTATCTTCTAAATTGTGTCCTTTCTGTATTTGCAAAGTAACGACAACAACTTGTGCACATAAGTATAAATGTGAGCATCACATTTACCTATAAAAACCATATATATAAATGAGTATGGATTTTTTTTATAATAAATGCAAAAAGAAATGAAATGGATTCTCGAAGGATGTTTAGTTAACCGTAGGTTAAACCTAAATGGATTAAGTGAAAATCCAATTTTAGCAAAACGCTTGTTAGATATATATTTAGACAGTGCAAGTTTTAAACTTGAAAATATTATCCACTGAACTGTACACGTAAAAGATATGCACTAGTAACTTATATGTGATGGCTCACCCCGAAAGAAGAGATTTTGCAGATGATATCAATTTTGATTTTATCGTTTCATCTGTTACAGCATTTGCTAAGCTTTTAAATGACACCTTACTTGTGTTCTTTCGCAAAGTCCCCCTTTTCGGAGTGAGTCATCACATATATTTTTAGATTGCCCAACACATGATTAAAATAAGATTTAAACACACCTTACACTGCCCCAATGACCTGGTTTGATTTTAGACGCATTTAAGAGAGGTAAAGCGACATGTGATTAGATATAAATGGTGATGGTATCTAGTCGATTTTTGAGAAATTGTTTATTTTAATCACTGATTAGCGTTAAACAATTTGGGAATTCGGGCAATAGTTTTTATTTGGTTTGATTCTAAGTCAAGCATTAACACTTAAGTGTGGGTTTGTGTGTATGTGTGTAGGGGGGTCCATATGGACCCAACAATATGCTGTTGTTTTTTGCGTCAGCGCAAAAACGCGAAGTAATTTTTCATCACCCCTCTATGTAATTGCTAACTTTAACATACGCTTCACTTGGTGGCAAAAAAAAATTCAAATTGACTCACCCCTTCCCATGCTAATTAGCATAAATAAGCATTTTCGAGGGCGTTCTTTCTATTTGTTTTCCTCATAAAATCCTAACCGAACAATTTTTTTCACATTTTATTTCAGGAATGTATTTGTACTTACAAACTGCAAATATGAGCCAAATTTTATTGAAAAAATCAAATGGGACGTGAGTTTTCAAGTTTTAGGCGGGACAATTTTGACACGACACCAATATTTTTTTGGCCGCCATTTTGAAACAGTTTGTCCGATTTTTAATTTTTCTTCTTTGTTTTGGTTCTTTTGAAGTACTGCAACGGGCTGAACGTAACCTACCCACTTCACTCTACATTATTAATCACGAAGCATACCAGCGCTTAATAAATTCCGAAATTTTTCATACGACCTAGCCGGGACTCGAACCCGGGACCTCCACCACCCGAAGCGAGCTCGTAGCGCATAGACCAAAAGAGGACTTCCCCGTTTGGTCTATACACTGAACGAACCCATACATTCCTGACATTACTCCCTCCCTCACACTAGACACGTCCTCGTGTCTTAATCACAACATCAACAACTCCCATGTCGGCACTCAATCCAATGGGGGTCCACCTAGGCGTTAAACCCTAGGGACCACCGCTGCCACCACGTTGTAACGGGCCGAACGTTACCCACCCACATTACTCTACAGTAATAATCACGAAGCATACCAGCGCTTAATAAATTCCGAAATTTTTCATACGACCTAGCCGGGACTCGAACCCGGAACCTCCAGGACTCGAAGCGAGCTCGTAGCGCATATACCAAAAGAGGACTTCCCCGTCAGGTCTATACACTGAACGAACCTATACATTCATGACAGTACTTCACCTGTGACTAGAGTTTCAACGTGAAATTCCTTCGCGAAAGTGCTTTTTCAGTGTTGGGTCCATATCCCCCCCCCCCCCCTTGACTACTAACGGGCATGTGGCAGACCTTGCGTGTTAATCCTAGGTTAGGAGTCCTAAAATATCAAACGGAACTTAGGAAGATATGTAACTTGGGATGGTTCTAGAATGAAGATGAATTTAGCCAAACTTTGGGGAAAATGCAACTTAAATCTGATTTAGATTGAATCTGACTTGAATGCATCTTTTATAAAAATAGGGCCCACGTCAATTATAACTTTCCAAATTTAGTGTCCAATTATCTTGATTAGGTGATGATCGAGATGAATCCAAAAATTCAGTATTTTTTGAACCCTTCTTTGTGTTTATCGGGAGTGTTGCTATAAACAATGATGTGTTGTGATGGATATTTGTCTAATGCATCTGTCACATCTCGTATATCACATTATAAACTCTGTCTTCGATAATATAACAACATACTTAACATTTGCAAGCGCTTAAACGAATACGCCAAGCTCTTCCCAGAAACGGGTTTTATTGCAGCAGATTAAACCCTAAATCCCTCTAGCAGTTGAACAAGTATATAAGGCGAGGCGTCACTAGACTTCCTCACCAGAGTGAGAACTTCTCATCGACTGAATTTTGTGATATATGGATAATTAGATCATGTAGATCAAATATTTTTTATATGTTTATATTCAATTCTTATTCAAGATCAAATAAAACTTACCATTGAGGTACAAGGATTTTATTACACCACATTACTAGGTGGGTATTTCTAAACATAACTTCTCATTGAGAAAAGGAAGTCTAGTGACGTCAGGCCTAACCCTTGGTACAAATAGGACTTTTGGGGCTTAACCCTCGTCTTCTCGAAAGGAAGGAGGGAGGAGGGGGAGGGGTTATCGTTATGGCAATTTCAAAATCACAGTGGGAGGGGTAAACTCCACCCCATCCCCTTATGAAGACGTGTTACAGGAAATGCCCTGGAAGATGAGGGTTGAATATGAAATGTGGTAGAATTTACATGAGTACTAATGAACATGATGAATAACATTTGATTCAGTTTTTTGTATACATGTATTGTTGTCTTTCCGACATTCTTAAAACCAGGATGTCTAGTTAGAAATTTAATCATACCAAGTCAGCATATTAAATATATTGCCTTTGTGAGAAATGATATTATGCTAAGTCAACATTTTAATATGATGTCATCATGATAATAAATATCATCTCGCAAGGCATTTTCTTAAAAGAAGGATATGTCATGGTGAGAAAGATTATCTTGCAAAGTCAACATTTATTCTTTATAATTAAAATTTAGTCGCTGACGATAGTATGCCATCAATGTTTTCAAAAAATACGTGGCTATCCTGACGAGTGTATAGGCATCTTTGAGCTTCCATATAAAGGTTACTGTATTATTTCTTTTCATCATCGAATGCACGGACTTTAAAACTTACCATTTTTGCAGTTTCAGGAAGTTTGCCAATAATGTACGTTCCTCTAGAGTTGATGACCTCTAACTGGCTGATAGAAGACACTTCACCACCTCCTTGTTGGGCTTTTACCCCTCTCAACCAATGGACATACTTCTTGGCGTCGCGCTGATATAGATGATGGAATATTAAGTATAAACAACAATTAGTCAAGCGACAACAACAGTAAAACTACAGAATTACTTGAAAATAAGCACAAACTAAACAACACATTAGAGTGTCTTACCAATTTCAGTGGTAACTCGGGGTCATTTTCCAAGGCCGCCCAGACCTTTTTGCAAGCCTCTAGCAACTCTTCACAGCCAGACTCGTTATTCAGTTCAAATATGATTGGTGCATATCCCATGGCGGCACCGTGGAAGCACCATACTCTATCAATTTCCAGGTCTGTCTCTCCCGCTTGTATGATAGCCAAGTCCACAAAGACTTTCAACTGATTCATATCTGCAAAATACAAGTAACCAGTGATGAAATGGTCAGTTTGCATATTAGACAAAGCCAACGTTTTATAAGTATAATACTATTGAAGTGTCGAAAATGATTACCTTTGATTTCTTTTCGAATCCATTCGATGAATTTCAGAGCCTTTGCAGCTTCCTCCAGACATCGCAGCTGTTTCCCACTGACCTGTTCTATTGCCTGTGATGCTCTGATGACACTTTCGTCAATTGCGCTCAATGACTTAGATTTGAAATGTGGTTGTCCCTGAACCAAATATGAAAATAATATACAAATCACGTAAAATAAGATAATGATTTTTATCTGGAATTACTACTTGGCAGATCTACAAACTACAATCTATTTGTAAAATTTTTTATTTCACTTGTATAGCTTGTATTTAATTCAGTTTTTTTAGCTCATAATAATGTGTTTATATATTTTTATCTTCTATTCAATTTCCATTTCAAATTCAAATTAAATTGTTTTGCTTTATATGTAAAAGAATATTTAATCAGAACAAATATTTATGATCTGCTCACCATTTGTGACAGTATTTCTAGAGCTTTAAAGTCACCCTCTAGCTCGAGAGCCTCTTGCATAGCCAGCATGTGATTGGCCATATCCGACTGAAACTGTATTTGACGATATTCAACCATTTGAGCTGTGCGTTTTTCAATCCAATCTATGTCTTGATCTTCAACTAGTATAGCCAATTTGGCAAGCTCTTGTTGTATCTGCTCCTCTTCTTTGAAATCACAAAACAAACTATCGACATCAGCTAGCGTAATTTCGGCGTTAGATGTACTGAGGTATATAGACTTCACGTCCTCAAAGACTATTTTCCAGATTTTCTCTTCTGCGTCATCAACAGTGATTTCGCCACTGATGTCATTCTTGATCGAAAGTGCTTGTTCTCCCCAGAGATTCTTAAATATGATGCTCTCTGCTGCATATCCAAGGGGTCGAATCATTGCTTGGACAGCTGGAGAGTGCTTGAAAAATATAATCTCTGGCTCATATTGACCGGAAGTTGACATCTGTTCAACCTTAAGTGGGTTACACACGTCGGTCAATTTTAGCGTTTCAGAGCTTGCTTTTGTCAAATCTTCGGTCACGTAGCTAGTGTTAATATCTAGTATTTTTAATAGAATTTAAAAAAAAGAAAGGAAAGAGTTGTACTTGAAAATATTTTCATGTTGCTCAAGAAGCTCTAAAATGCCTGCATGACGATTTTCAAGGAATCGGATCATTTTGAAAATTTAACCTTTGACATAATGAATATATCTTAATACATTACATTTAAATTGCGCTATGCCTCCCTGATTTGTAATTCAACGCGACCTCAGCACACTTTACAGGTGTTTGCTGACCACTGTGACCCAAGTAAGCTCCATTCCACACCAAGCATCATTTCAGGTTCTGTGGCAACCTCTAGGGGCGCTGATCCTTGATCACCCCACACATGAACAATCGCTGCCCGGATTAGTTTCACGAGTTTCGTGTGGGTTTCCACAAGACAATCAGCACTAAGATATGTTCAGTTTATTTTAGCAATATGCAAGTAGAATAATTCTGCCAGATATTGATCTTTGATTTTCTTTTATTTTCTTGACAAAAAATATTTTTACGTTGTTTGGGATGCTCTTTAGTACCTGCGTTCTAATTTTCGAGCCAATCAGAGCATTTTGAAAATTTAACCTTTGATCTATAACCTTGATGACCTTTGGGCCAAAGGTCACATAGATTTGTTCAGTATATTGTCAGCAATCCATCTGTGCAAGTGAAATAATTATACCATACAAAATTGGTTGATACCGGACTGCCTTTCAAAGTGACTATATGGTGTTTTTTTTAGTTTAGTTATGACAAGTAGCAGATAATTAACCATCACGTCAATAGAAATAAAAATCTCACAGCTGTCTGCTCGAGTGAGTGAATATTGAGTGCATTAAGAAGTATTATACGTGTTTTGATTGTACCATGCTTTTGTCTATGAGTATTTTCCTGTCATTTCAACCTGGTTCCTGAAACACCGTTCCCGGTACAATATGTATGCCATAACATTAAGGATAACCCGTGTATGGTTTGGTGAAAATTTCTTCAGTTAATTGATCTTAGACATATGTAACACTGAAAAGAGAATGTTTTAAGCAGAAAACGGGCAGATGACTTACCAACATCGTCAATTCGACACATAGAAACAAGATTGTTGTTCAGCTCTTGATGTTTCCTGAAGGACTCGAGTTCTTTTCTTCTGATATCTAGACATGTATTTAGATCTGTTTGACTTGCTGAAAACTCCTCCTTGAAGATATTGTACAGTTCAGCAAATTGTTGGCACATTTTCTGTTGCGTGATTGAGTTGATGCGCTTAAGGGCAATCGATCCAGAAAACATCTCTTGATACGCTGTTCGCAGAATTGATCTTGCGACCTCAATGCAATGTCTCGCTTCTTCATTCAACACTGAGAGATGATCACCTATATAAAATATGAATCACATGAAATAATTTGCAACAACTCACAGGTATCAATCTGTCTATCTATCTATCTATCTATTTAGTATCTATATATCTATCTATCTATCCCGGGCGCCGCTCGAAGATAAAAGTGGTACGCATGCTCGTCAGAAGAAACGTCGAAAAAGGGTCGGATTTTGCCCCTTTGGCGTCGTCGACGTCTGGGTGCCTTTTCAGGGTAACTTTTACGATATCTTCTACTTTAGGGTCACTTTTTCGCCAACTTTTCTAAATAGTACATTACGACATCGCGACAGTTAGGGGTATGATTTTTAACATTTTTATCGACATTAAGGGTTGGAATTTGCTGTACATGATTTCGACATTTAGGGTCCGATTTTGACGTGTTCTGACGAGCATGCGTACCACTTTTTTCTTCGAGCGCCCCGGGCTATCTATCTATCTATCTATCTATCTATATATATTTATATGCAGCGGTGGAAATACCCACATGATAGTCAACCCAGGGTTAGGCAACCCCGGGTTGACCAACCCTGGGTTATCTCCCACTTGGGTATCTATACGTAGAACATACTATTTCTAGTAGTGAAAAGCAGGTATATCATAATGTACTCAGTTGTTTTATAGCAGGTTGTACAATGTACACCCTGGATAAACTTTACTCCTATAATTGACAACCTGGGGATGTTAATGTAGTTCATTTGTCAACCCAGGGTAATCATAGTCAGTGGCATTAACAACTTGAAGTTATTAGTGAAGTTCATTTGTCAACCAGCATAATGGGTGATATTTTATAGCAGGTTGTACAGTGTTCAACCTACGTGATCTTCATTCACATAATTGACAAAATCGAAGTTGTTATTGAATTTACTGGTCGACCTAGGGTAATCATAGTTGAGATTATTCTGGGTTCCAACACAGACAATATCATATTAGATGGATCATTTCTCTGAACAACATTCATTGCAACACTAAGCCTACCAACCACACAAAGGCATGGGAATGATGACATTGACAACAAATCACACTCAGCTTGTGTCGTATTATCTTTCTCTATTTACACCTACATACATATAAATCCATATAACTGACTGTCCGCTATTGTATTGTTGACCTACACTCCCTGCCAAATATCGAATTGGTACTGCTGCCCACCCTGGTGAACTTCCGCACTTACCAACCTGAAGTTGTTAATGAAGTTCATTTGTCAACCCAGGGTAATCATAGTCAGTTAGTATATTTTTAGCCTAGATATACTTGAAATTAGTTTAATGTAGTATGTTCTACGTATAATTATACAGATAACATAAAAGAATGTAAAGAGTTTTGATCAATTATCGATGAAACCAATTATCAATAATAGATCAAATCAATCCACGACAATAATAATCGGTAGAAAAACTGAATAACCTACATAATCTACTTGAAACCCACTGAAAGAAAAAACTGTGAATGTGGAAACACAAAGTTCGGGAGCAAAAAGGAAAATAATTATTTCTTAAAAAGTGGTGAATCTAATACTCGTCCCTTCAGGATGTAAAGTGTCAAAAAACTTTGCCAAAGCTCTTGTCTTTGTCAGACCCTCTCATCCGAATGGCTCCAGTAACCAAAATTGTCGTTCTTACGACATAAAGTGAGAGAGGGTTAAAATGTTTTGCAATTGGATAGTCAAAAAAAGGAATGGCCTTATTACCTTGAAGTTTTAAGTACATTTCTATCGGTGGCCAGGTAAGGAAGTATTTCAGCAGCTCATCTTCAGTAGCTTTGGAAGGCCAGTTTACAGTCAGAACCTCTGATAGGAGTTTGCCATTCTTTTCCATCTCAGATTCTTTACTCGACCGCAGCCAACCAAACCACCTTTCTACAGACCCGGTGTCCTTCTGAAATGAGACGATTTCATTGAAGATACTATATCAGACATGATAAATGAAAAGTGAGGAATGTGCATCCAAGTTTCGTTTCAGTTCAGTCACGTTATTATGTTTTTTTTTCCCCGCAGCATAAAAGCGCAAAAGCAACCGACCCCATGCATTTGGGTAATCCCTTTTACATCCTTTTCGGTCATTTTGATGAAAAAATTAGGGGGGGGGGGTACCACCTAAGGTGGGGTAGGCCGTCAAAGTTGGGGTGTAGGTGGGTTGATGCAACCCAGGAAAATTATAAGACGCCATTTTGAAAAATACATGCATGCTATGAAAAATAAATGCATGCTATAAGGCTGACACTTGCAGGACATGTTAATATTATCATTTCCCTTCTTTATTTGCAAAACACCCGATGAAATTCCGTTATTTAGAATTTTCATAGCACTGAAAATTTTGATTTTGGTGGCCATTTTTGCCAAAATTTAGATTTTTCGACCTGAAAGACCATTATGAAGTCATAATTACTTAACGCTTTCGCTGATTTTTGTGATCTTGGTATCGTTGGATAGGAGAGGACCAAACCTATCTATTGATAGCAAATCCAATTTCATCAGGGGTTCCGTTCAAAAAAATTTAGGGGGGTAGACGTGTTACAAAAAAAGGCTTGGTTAGACGAGGTTTAAGACTTTTTATTTGATGATCGTTTTTGAAAAATGATTTTGAAACAAATGGGTCTTTTTCAAAAGCGACATTACCTTTCATCAAATTGTAGAGTGAGTTGCATAGACAA
>JXSR01S063121.1:4445-14982 GCA_000969725.1 Ophiothrix spiculata
TTGGATAAATGTTAGTAATGCCATACAATACCTAGGGAGCAAAACAGGTTTACTTGCAACGAGAAATTATTTTAATGTGTCCTATCTAGATGGGTGCTATGGACCATAGGTATTAAACATCACTATGGTGGACACAAAATCATTCTGTTGCATGGAACAATGCAGGAGGGGGGTAAAAGTCATTACAGGGGGCAAATTTGAAAATTGGTTAAATCTTGTTCAAAACCATTCTAACAAGTTCCTCTCATCATAACAAACCAGGAAATGTATACTTTGACCCATCTCCGATGAATGCTTCAAGAGTTATATCCGAAAACATGAAATGTAAAATGAAGGGTCAAGAGATGGGTCTATGGGAGTCAAAATTTTTAAAAGTGTCCGATTTTATTCAGAATGGTCTCAAATTGTTTGTCTTGCAAAACTGTCTGTACAAAGTAATATTTACAAACGTCGATGATCAACCGTTGTTATGGTTACAGGTCGATATAAAGTTTTTGTTATTTCATGTATGTAAATAATGTTTTTTTCTTGATACCATAGAAACGATTGATCGAAGACATTAGAAAATATTACTTTATGTAGACAGTTTTGCAAGACGAACAATTTGAGACCATTTTGAACAAAATCCGACACTTTTAAATTTTTTGACTCCCATAGGCCCAACATGTAACCCCTGTAAATCACCTTTCATGTTTTCGGTTATATCTCAAAAACCCTTCATCAGATATGAGTCAAAGTATACTTTTTCTGCTTCCTTATGATGAGAGGAACATGTTAGAATGGTTTATAACAAAATTTGACCAATTTTGAAATTTGCCCCCTGCAATGACTTTTACCCCCCTCCTGCAGGGTCCCGTGCAGGTGACTGATTTTGTGTCCACCCTGGTGTTGTTACCTATGGTCCATAGAACCCAAATAGATAGGACACATTAAAATAATTTCTCGTTGCAGTTTTACCCCTAAAATGGGGTTTTGTTCCCTATATTGGTATACACATGTGTGAACTGAAAAACACGGAAAAATAGGTCATTTTTTCCTGACCAGCATGGAAAGCACTGCACGTGTTTAGGGGTCTAAAAGCTCTGATTTTCAACACAAAGGGATATTTTTATAACAAAAACATAAAATGTCCAAAAAAGGGAGGTATTTTTCAAAAAAAACTGAAGAAAAAATTCAACTTTTAGGTGTACAATTTAGAGTAAAATTGCACGTAAATCCTTGTTTAGGGGTATTCAAGGGAAGCTTAAACTTGTTTAGCTGGTATTTTGTAAACCTATGTTCTCGCATGTGTTCATCAATATATCTGAGTGGCCCCCCTTGGGTCAGTGATATATCAGCAATTAAATTACTACAGTTTAATTTGAACCCTATCTCAATAATATATCTTGTTGTCCTTGGTTGAAAGTTCTTGTAAAATACTTTAATATTTTAAGAATTTATCACCTCTTTTAGTTTGTAATTAAAATCAATATTCCTGATGTTTAGCCTATTCCCCTTGACCATGCCACATAGTTACTTTTACAATATGTGACGCGTTACATCAAAAGGTACAAGTTGTCTACCTTTGACAAAATTGAGATTTCTTAGTTACTTTAAAGACAATAAATTAAGCTTTAAAATGTTACCTTGCTTGTGAAAATTGAAGTTTAAATTTTGAAGATATGGCGAATAAAGATGACAATTTTCTTATTATTTTTGTTATAATTTACGAGCTTTATTTGCCTGTATCTCAAAATTTGCTTAGCTGAGAACTTGTACCTTTTGATGTAACGCGTCACATATGTATCTGGTGACATAAGGTAACATACAGTTTCCTCAATATTAAAATGAAAGGAAACCACCTACATGGAGCAAACGTAACGTTTGATCCACGTACCTTACGCCACATTAATGCTACAAGCAAAACGAGTCTTGTAGTGATCCATAGAAAACTATGTGATATTGAAGTAAACTATGTTGTTCAGTAACTCCCAATCATTTGGAATATCTCTTTAACCCTCGGCTACCCAGGCTATTTTTGTAACACGTCTACCCAAGGGGGAGGGGTTGTTAGAACGGAACCCCCTATGAACTTGGTTTTGCCATTAATAGATAGATGTGGTCCTCCCCTATCCAATGATACCAAGATAACAAAAATCGGCTAAGGCGTTATGTAATTATCACGTCATAAAGGTCAAAAATCGGAAAAATTGGGATTTTGGCACAAATGGCCACCAAAATCAAAATTTTGCTATAAAAGTTATAAATGACCGATTTTCGTCTGTTTTTTTTGCTAATAAAGAAGGAAAATGATAATTCTAACATGCCCTGCAAGTTTCACCTTCATAACATGCATATATTTTTCAAAATGGCGACACCAACCCTCCCCCCCTGAACCCCAACCACAACTTTGACGGCCTACCATAACCCCACCTTAGGTGGTACACCCCTAGTTTTTTCATCACAATGACCGCAAAGGATGTAAAAGAGATTACCCAAATGCCTGGGGTAGGTTGCTTTTGCGTTTTTATGCAGCGGGGAAAAAAACCTTGTTAGACGAGGGTTAACATAATATATTGATGTAATTTTATTACAATAGTACCCTGATGCAGATTTATAAGATTGAAATTGCATAAAGAAAGCTCCATCTAGAAATCTAAACCTACAAATATTGTTTTTTGTAAAAGTTGAAACTTTTGTAACACAAGTTCATAATGCATACAAAGCTGAATGTCATTTGAATTAGGCTGTATTTGTACTTTTTTGTGAGTGACCATATATACAGGGTGTATCAAAAAGACGTTTATAGTGATTAAAGTGCCCCAATGTCAAAAAGTATGATACATTCTGTAAATTTGTTTTTAATTATAAGTAAAATAGATCATTACCTTTCCATAACAGAAAAAAATTACATATGTGCGACAACCAGAACGAAAATCATGGTCAATTTTGTAAATTGTAAATAAAACCAGTTGCCCAAAGTCAATAAAAATAATGACTGATCCTTATGTTTTTCACTTTTTACAAAATCTAGAGAACTTTAACATTACCTGCCTATCCGATTAGGACTCTATTAACAAAGTGCGATACTTTTTGGCAATTAGTTTTAAACATTGATCAAAAGATGTCGACCAATTCGTTAATGTCAACTTTGACTGAAACTAACGTTCATGGAAGAGATCTTAGGACATCAAATCAATTGATATTGGAAAACCAGTACTGATGCCACAACAGTTGTTAACTTAAGAAGCTAGGGAAGTTGTTTTCTTTAATATGTGGACAGTAAAATAGCCTTGTAATTGAAGTGATAAAAAAAGGCTGACAATGGTCAAATATCCAAAGTTTATTCAAACTGTAATTACAAGGCAATGGATAGAATTTAGCCTCCAAATGTCAGAAGTTATTGGTTTCATTCTTTTTGAACTTCTTCTTCTTAGCTAAAAGATGCTACCTTCATTCAAAATTGCAAGTGCGGAACCAGGCAAATTTTTGCACAGCTGATTTGTTTTACAATTTACAAAATTGACCATAATTTTCGTTTCGGTTGTCGTACTTTTCTATTATGGAAAGATATTGGTCTCTACTACTTATAATTGAAAACAAATTTAGAGAATGTATTATACTTTTTGAAATGGAGTCATTTTAATCACTGTAAACTTCTTTTTGACACACCCTGTATATTGTGTCATATGTTTTCAGCAAGCATTCAATATCCATTCTAATTTACATTATATTACAACGCAACGCATTTTTGAGGAGGGAAAATGTATATTTTACATTATCAGTAGAGATCATATAAAATTTTCCACTAGTTATCGATTTCCCATCATCAAATCTGCGTTGTAATTAAAAAATAAATTGGAAGCTAGTATTGGAAATGTTTAAAGTCCGGATACTTGTCGCACCATGTATATTATTACTATGAAAGAGTAATAGCCGGCCCTTATGATAGCAATTTGCATGGTATAAAATACTTGGTTCATCATACCTCAAGCTATTAACAAGCATGTTTTGACAATAAAATGTGTCAATAGCCATTAACAAAGTACTTTCTTTGGTCCAAATCATTTGCATATGATCCATTAACTTTGATCATGTATTTTTGGAGCATAATATGTAAAGCTGAATTTTTTTTTATAACCCGTTTCTATGTTTACAGGTCAAATTACAGTTTCTGTTATTTCCACCAACTGGAAATAATGAGTTTTGCTTGATACCCTAGAAATGATTAATTGAAAAGGTTGGAAAATATTACTTTGTGTAGACAGTTTCAAAAGATGAAAGTTTTGAGACCATTTTACATCAAATCTGACAAAAATCTGAAACTCCCATAGGCCCAACATGTGACCTCTGTAATTACCTTTTGATATTTTTGGAAATATCTATGGGTCAAAGTATATTTTTGCTGCTTCCTTATGATAAGGGAAACATGATATAATGGTTTTAAGTAAAATTTGACCAAATTTGAAATAATTGTCCCTGCAATGATTTTTACCCCCTTCTGTAGGGTCCCATGACTGATTTTGTGTCTACCCTAGTAGTGATGTTACCTATATAACCCATATGACACACTAAAATATTACTCAATGCAATTTTACCCCATATATGAGGGTTTGCTCCCTAGGTAATCAGTATGTAATATATAGTTAATTCATTAACCTCTTGTAGAGATCTTTTTGTATATTACACAGACTGAATGACTTGAATAAGGGCCAAACCATAGTCGGTCTTCAAACAAAAGTTTCGCTACCAAACATTTAGTTGTGACGTCACCAAATATTTGCGATTGAGTTTAAAGTATAAACCAACATTTGACGCGATGTATGGCAATTCAACACATGTGCAATTTAGCCCGAAATTTTATTTGGTCTCAACTCGGTTGAAGTTATTTTATTTGAAGTCATTCGTCATTTTGTCGTCACGAACAAATGTTTGGTAGTGGACATTTTGTTTGAATGCCGACTATGTTTTGGCCCTAATAAATCATATCGCTATAATAGTTCATCCATTATCATCTAGTAGAGATCTTTTTGTATCACACAGACTGCATGACTTGATTGATGCACGTATCACTTTATTAAAACATGATTGAAACGAAGATGTGTGGTTAGAACTGTCTGAATTACTTTTGCGTGGTTTTGAGTTACCGGTAAGGGTGTACGAAATAGCTCATAAAATTTGGGACCTGACCACTAAGGTAAATGAACTAAGTTTATAAGGCAAAACAAAAAAAGGTTTGTCTCAGAAACCTCCACGCATTGCTATGTGAAAATGAATTTAGCGCGTTGAGCTACGAGTTGGTGTTTTCTCTCTCTCTTTTTTATCGAGAGTAATCCAGCGAACGACCGCCATCCGGGTTGCTGTCATTTACTTTTGCAATTTTACCTTTTTTTCAATTTCCAATAATTAAAACGGACGGTATAATACTTGGCACTTCACACACATAAGTTGGGCGATCCAAATTTTTTAGGGTTAAAAAAAGAAGAAATAACGCATGCCGCATAGCTTATTTCCTAAAAAAGTAAAAACACAAACAAAAAACTTGCATACCGCATACCCTTTTTGCTAATGGTTACGGAGACAAACCTTTTTTTCTTGGTCAAACATTCTTTTTTTTTTTGGCGGGGCACAAATTAAATTACAGTTTAAACTGAGTTTAAAAGTCGGGACTGGTTCAAGGAAATCTACTGCTTTCATGAATTGTCAAAGGGTCTTTTAAGTATTCTCCTTGTTCAATCTTTACACAGCTTGAAATATAAAAATATATAAAACTTTGGACCAATTTCTAGTAAGGTGCATTTTCAAAAAGGCAAATTTTACCTATTCTTCTAAACTTTTCTAAACTGAGAACCTTTTTTTTTTGACATTCGGCGGAAAGCCAGGCTAATCCCAATAGTGCATATGCATTAAATTCAATGATCCATGATGTGAAAGACAGAATAATGGAAAGAGTTTTCGATTTTAGATGCAAAAGGAAACCGAAGTGCTTGGAGAAAACCTGCAAGGACGAGCATGGATCGATTACCAAATTTACATACAACCCAGGTCTGACCAAGAATCGAACCCCGGGCCGCATTGGTGAAAGGCGAGATAACAGACGCTGCTTCAACCCGTCCCCCCTTGTCTGAAAGAAAGGGTATTTTTAATGTATGGCGGCCATGTCATATTTCAATCCTCTGTTTACAAAGGTCTTTATACAAACAAAAAAGTCAGTTATCAAACATATCTGATCAGCAGTTGAAGACCACAAATCAATTTAAACTTAGTTGACAGACTGTAGTTCATCTTGCATTTAAAAAGCTTAGCTCTTTATCTAAGCCATTTTCCCCCTTTTTAGCTCCCTGATAGTGGAAGTTTGATACGCACTGATAACAACATACATCGAGTGCTACAAGCCAGGAGGTTTTAGTCAGAGTAAAAAAACAACAAAACAGATACATCTTTTTTGCATTGTACCTAAGAAATGTCTTAACTGTTCATTTGTCATTTGACCCACAGATAGAAATGTTGAAATTGAACGTCACCGTATATCCTTAAAGTGGAAGTTGAATAAGCACTGATAAATTGAGAGATACATTCCAAAAAGGCTAAAGTAAAAGTTAAAAACAAAAGTTATACATCTTTCTTATACAGTGTACTAGACGTGATTAATAACTAATTGAAACAATGAAATATAAAACATGATTTGAGATATTTCCTCTTCTGGGATTGTTATTAAATCCACAGAGATAAACTTTGAACTTGACCATTGTCATCTATATCTACATCTACTGGAATTCTGGGTAGACCATATAAGACAGTATCACGCCCACCATATTTTATGATAGAAGAAGTTGCATAAGCACTGATAACGAACACATATTGAGTGCTACAAGCAAGAAGGTCTTTACTCAAAGTAAAAACCAAAAAGATATTGTACCTTACTTAGAAGTGATGATAACCATTGGCGTGCCCAGGGGGTGGTTTTTTGGGGCTGAAGCCTGAAGTAATATTGTTAAAATCATTTGATTCAACCTGTTTTTAATGAGTTTTACCACTCAGCTCCCTTAAAATTGTCAAATCAAATTTTGCCCCACCCCCCCGCAAGGAAAAATCCTGGACACACAATAAAATATTACCGGTAAATATGATTGAAACATTCACTCTTTCAGCTCACCCTGATCTTGTCTTAGATCCAGGGTTTGTATACAAGAAACAATGGAAAATAAAAACACACACAAATAAGCTCATTACTCTAAGCCATAAGTTGTTCATATGCAAGTAATATATATGCAATGAATATGTATGTATATGATATATACCATGAACAAGAAATAACAGGAAGTTCAAATAAAAAGTAAGTTTCTCTTTCTTTTCACTCTAAAAACAGGAATAGGCATGGATTGACAAGTTCTTCTCTCAGGTCAGCTAAAATCTAGGGATCAACACTGGAAGAGGTCTATAACCTTTGTGAGGGGAAGGCACTTATGAGGAGAATATAGGAATTAAATACTCTTTTAGTTCAGCCTGTTCCAGGGATCATGACTGGAAGAGATTTATGGGGTGGGTGACTTACATAAATTGAGAATATAGGAAAATATAGAAAAATAGGTTCCTTAGTAGTTCAGCCTGCTCCAGGGATCATGGTTGGAAGAAATTTATGGGGCGGGGGACTTACATAAATGGAGAATATAGGAAAAATAACGAAGAGAAATAAGTTCCTCTTTCAGTTCAGCCTGCTCGATGGTTCAAGATTGGAAGAGATTTATGGGAGTGGGGGACTTAGTAAATGGAGAATATAGGAAAATAAAGAGAAGAATAAGTTCCACTTTCAGTTCAGTCAACTCCAGGAATCATGGTTAGAAGAGATTTATAGGGGTGCGGGGCTAACATAAATGCAGATGGTGGGGACTAACATAAATGGAGAATCTAGGAAGATAAACAGGAAAAGTAAGTTTCTCTTTAGTTTAGGTTGGTCTAGAGATCGTGATTGGAAGAGATTTATTGGGGTGCGGCACTTACATAAATGGAGAATATAGGAAGATAAAGAGGAGAAATAAGTTCGTATTTCAGTTCAGTCTGTTCAAGGGATCATGATTAGAAGAGATTTAAGGGGGTGGGGACTTACATAAATGGAGAATACTGGAATATAATTAAGAGAAATAAGTTGCTCTTGCAGTTCAGCCTACTCCAGTGATCGTGATTGGAAGAAATTTATGGCAGTGGGGGCTTACATAAATAAAAAAATCTAGGCAGATAAACAGGAAAAGTAAGGTCTTTATTTCAGGCTGGTCCAGAGATCGTGATTGGAAGAGATTTATGGATGTGGGGGACTGGCATAAATGGAAAATATAGGAAGATAAAGAGGAGAGATAAGTTCCTCTTTCAGTTCAGCCTGTTCAAGGGATCATGATTGGAAGAAATATATGGGGGTGGTGGACTTACACAAATGTGTATAAGTGACCACTGCGTAAAAGGTTAAGTCAGAATTTGATGGCTATCCTCGATCCGCTCAGATCGCACTTCGGCGCTCTTTGGGAGTGACTCGCGCCTTCGGCGCTCGTGGGGGGGGGGGGGGGGCATTTGACAAAGACTAGGTCCTCACCGAACTTTGACAGCCTACCCCTAATAATTTAGTAAATTGATGAAGTGGTCCAAAATTGAGTGATAGACCCCTATTTATTTGTATTCCTTATTTTGACAACCGTAGCCTTAAATTGATTGATAGCGAAAACGAATTTTAGCCATGACGTAACCGCTGGCCAATCAGAGCGCTACACGCCAAATATTTACCCCGTGTGTCGGGTTTCCTACCATTCGTGCGTGGGACACCGGACAACAGTGAAAGTAAAAGCCTAGTGTATTCCTTTTCAGATTCTAGATCTTATTGTAAGCAAAGAGGTGAATAAAATGAGTTTGTTATTTTTATATTGAGAAAGAAAATAACGTTCAATGTCTGTCTCTCGAGCTCGTCTTGCTATAATGTTCTTGTTAACGGTGCAATACGTGGGCTTCTATCGCCCACAACGTATTCAGGCCCTATATCAAACATTTACAGTGGTGCATTGCAAACCTGGTGTCAACCCGGCCTATCCTGACAACAAAATATTCAAAACTTCCGAAATTTCATTATTTCAAAATTCACACGAGGCGCTGTTCTAGAACTGCCCGACATATATACATATTTATAAAAAAAAAACAAAAAAACAATGATATTGCGGACATTATCAAAAGGCCAATAAGGCCTGAAAATGGTTATGCCCTAGGAATTACAAACTTAAAGTCAAAAAATGAAAAGAAAACTATACAAAGAGACAAATGAAAACACAAGGCAATGCCAGGAAATGAAACTCAAGAAAAGAATTTCGATGATATCCAAAATATAAACGTTTGTTTTAATAATTTATGTCCAATAGATTTTAGTAACTAGAGAGAAGATCCGCTTTCAAACCGTTCCTAAAGCTTTTAATAGTTTTGGATTGTTTGACAATCTTATCAAGGGAGCTCCAAAATGGGGGTCCACAATATCTGATAGCCTGGTTTGAGAATGCTTTCTTTGTTTTGTTTATACTATAATCCTGAGCATTTCTTGTTTCATATTTATGGTTAAAGCATGCTTGATAAAAAAATATTTTTTTAAAATACTAGGCAATTGATCTGTAAGATGTCGGAACATAAACACTCCAAGATTTAGCTGGTAAGTATCAAAAACATTTAGAATTTCATACTTTGAAAATAGAGGGCCTGTGTGGCTCCTGTAATGGCTATTTGATATAGTTCTTATAGCCCATTTTTTAAGCTTGAGTACAAGTACATTTTATTCGTGCTACCCCAAATCAAAATACCATATAGTTAATGTATGGTAAATTTAATGAGCAATACAATGCATATAATATGGATATCAGTAGAAAGTGTTAAAGTGTTGACATCATACCAATTTTACTTGAAATTGTCTTTGTAATTGCATTAATATAATTGTTCAAGGTTAAATTTTCGTAGAAAGTAGAAATTTAAACATTGTCTTTATTAGCAGATCCAATGAAAATGATTTACAAACAAAATTTGCTTTCCGGAAATCTTTACCTTCAGCACCAACACATACTTTTAAACATGTTAAAGAATAGCCTCATACTCAAGATTGTTTGAAATGCAGAACAACAATCGAGTTTTTGACTATTTTGAAGGATAAAGCAAAAAACTCAAAACTATTTGGTTGTTGACTGTCATTATCTAACATACAAAATAATAGTCGTGTCAACAGATAAAAGTCTTGAAATTTTGTCAAATGCCCTTTAATAACTGATTACTTGCAAACAACATTACACACAAATATTTGCTACAACCAATGTGTGGCACGCAAAGGTCATAATTACATGTTCTGACTTGAAAAGAATTTTGCACATGACTTTTCTTGGCACATGTAAGTCCGATGCATATCACTGTGGAGGCCTATATTGTAACTTGAAAGAACTTGGCAGAAGGCTTTTGATACACTGATGTCTGACGGAGCTCATAATTATACAAATGATCTTTGCTGATTTAAGGGGTGAAAGCACATCACTCATTGTTGCATTTTTGC
>JXSR01S063124.1:7793-31363 GCA_000969725.1 Ophiothrix spiculata
GATGCCTTTTACCAATTTAGGTGTAACTTGGCAACCAAACATCCAATTACCAAAATCAAGGTGTCATTGTAAAGCTTAAAATCTCAGCTTTCAGATGAGACCAAAAAATCAATTTTGATTTTGCCGACCTTAAGGTACCTTTCGATATGACGGGTCACATATAACAAATTGTGGAGTCTGGCCCAAGCGCTTTTTAAGAGAGAAGGGCACTCCGACCTGTGAAATACAGGCCGTCCGCCGTACCCTTTTACTTTACCTATGCCATCAGAAATATGTTTTGTATGCACATGAACCAAGTACCTAGGATATTTTTTATATTGCCATATATTGTATGAAACAAAAGTGTCAGCATTTGTCTATTCACACAATTTTCAATAGATGTTTGAAACCTCCAACTTTTCAATTTATTTATAGTAACTGTTAAATTGTTTGTTTTGAAATATTTTAATAAAAGCATTTCCCCTTTCTTCTTTTCTTTTCATATTGCTGTGTTGGTGAATGCTGCTTATGAATTCAATAGGTAAGTAACAATAGATTCTGTTTTCTCTTTAAGAATTATCTTTATTAATTATAAAAAATTTTACCATAATTCATAAACTTTTAACTTTTATAGTGGGATATTTTTTTCACACCCATGAATGATTTAAGTTTGTTGCAATTTTTTCAAGCAAATGCTACTTCCCTGTACAATTTGGCTAATTAGGGCAATATTATAAGATTTGGTTTAAAAATAAATTTGAGTAAGTTTAAAACAGACAATCATTGGCATCTATAAATCTTTTTTAAGGAAGAAAATGTAGCAAAATGCACATATGTACCTTCCAACTGGTACCTTCCTTATGTCAATACATGTGAAATTTAATTCAACAAATTTTATAAATAGTATACTTAAATAGTACTACTAGATTAAATCGTTTAGAATGTATCAATATAAATCAAAACTAATCAAATATCAAAAATTAAATTTTCTGAAAAACATTCACTTGATTAAAAGTAGGGCAAAGGTGAATCCCACAAATTTGATTATTTGATTAGTGTTTTGACCTAATTGTTCAACTGAAATGCTGATTAATGATTATACAAATTACATGGAAATTTGTATATGTACTCGCATGTATTTAGTTTAATTCGATAAAATACAAAATGTCAAATTACTAAATATTGTTTTAAAGTAAAACACTTTAAAGATACCAGTACAACATGGATTGTCTTTATTAAAGATCAGAGGCTGCAATATTTTAACATGTAAAGGTATACATTTTTTGTACTTTGATGAAATAATGATTTTTAAAGACTTTATAGAACTGTTGTTGTACACAGTGTTTCATAAATTCTGCACTGAGTTAAGACTTTAGAGCTATTTTCATATATCTTGGCCAAATGTTTATTTATTATACATATATTTAGAATAATCATCATTGATATCATCAAAAAATATGTAATAAGCTAATGCAAAGAGTCTAGATATAGCTTTAAGTGAATGATGTTTAAAATCTGTAATTAAAGTTATATAAGATAAAACTCAATTAGTAAAGAAATGCTGTCTCTATTTATTTTATATATTTTGTTCAAGTGGGTTATATATAAGGATTTGATTTTTTTAAATTTGAAGGTATCGTGTATTCTTTTATGGAAACAAATACACAAATACTTGTTGACTTAAGGCAAAGAATCTAGTTTTGTAAAAAGGATATTACTTCCACCTAAGTAACTTAAAGAAATGTAGAGTTCAACAGGATAACACATGCATTCAATTCATGTGAATGTGGGTCAGTTCTTAGTAAAAACCAGTGACCGAAAGGGCAATGAATTGAATGAATGCACCACAATAAATCTTGATTTCTATAGTTAAATATTGATTATAATGGATAGGACTGCAATTTTGTAGAACACATATATGGATGTACCTTCCCCGGTGTCTTTTAAAATATTTCCACTAGTTTTATGCTGTTGCATTTTGCAAGTCATACTAGTACTGTCACATGCAAATTCAGTTTTAACCCAATTTCAACTTTTTTTCCCTCTTTGGAATGAAAGCATTAGTGTCAATCATATGACTTAAACTATACTGACATAAGCGAGTTGAAAGACAGCTTGAGTTCACACCACAATCAAGATGGGTTTTCATAGTGATGGACATGTCTGAAATACACCTTCAGTCATGGTACATAGACCATACATCCCTGCAAACTATTCAACTTCACTGTTAAATATTTCCACCAGGTGTGTTTGTTCTGCCAGTCTACCAGGTCCCTAGCTATGTATGTCTAGGTTAGTTCAGGGTAGGCCAGTACCTTCCTGTGTTTTCTTTCCAATGAGACAAGAGAGCCCTGTATATTTGCATCACTGCCAATCTGCTGTTTAATGGTGCATTCATAGTCCAACGATTTCACAACGATTTCATCGCACGACGTCTGTCGATACGCAGTCTTCAAACGCGCTGCGCATATTGCGCTATAATTCTTGAAGACTGCGTATCGGTAGACGTCATGCGATGAAATCGTTGTGAAATCGTTTGACTATGAACACACCATAAGTCTACAGTTTGGGATTTGAAGAAATAAACTTGAGCACTTGCTTGAGGCAATGGTAAATAGACAGAGAATGAAAATCCAGAGGCAACAATAACTTTAAAGTTCAATCTAGGTATACTCCATGGTTTTATTTGTTTTTGTACCAATAATGTTAGGCTTGTGCATTACTTGATGTGTGAAAATAACTGAGTTAATTCAGTAATTAGCTCTTGGGAATTTGACTTGAGATAACTGTGTGGCTTTGATAGCTTGTATTCACCATATTCTATTCTAAGGCTTCCAAGTTTTTTCCTTATTCTTTTCAATAACATTGAATAGAACATATTGCTTTTTTTTTATTGCTATCCTGGGGGCTTGATTGTATTAGTACAATATTTTAGAGAACTTTAAAGCTACCTTAGTATATTGGGCTATTGTGTGCTCCATGCTATCATTTTATAAAAAAGATGTTTGATCAATGTTTCTTTTTTACTTTTAAAGGGAATGGATAATGTATGTGGTCAGATTTCAAGCTGCAATCAAGGACAGCATAAATGAAGTCCTGTTAAATAAAATAAAAAAAATCCTGGTAGTCTATCTTTTATCTGAAAGTATATATAAAATAATCATGTTCGCTGTCGAAATGGCAAAGATCCATCAAGGGGTGTCATGAGATCATATCATACTTGAAATCATATTAAAAATCATATTTTCTTGTCAAAAATGTCGAAGAGGTTTATCAGTTATTTGAGATCATATTCATAGATTTGAAAACCTCTTGCAAATTGTCAGATATCACAGATAATGTGTCTTTTATGTTGTTTGTGAGATTTTGAAATTTTTGCTGCCTATTTTCACCAGTTTCTTGACAAGTGTTTTGTCCCAAAGTCCCCCTTTTTGGGGTGAGTCATCACATATATTTTGTAACTAAAATCGTATACAAAACTCTTTTGTGTAGACTTAGATTTTCAATACGTTTTTACGATTTAATCAATGAGCTTTGAACATTTAATTTGACAAATTCTTGTGAATTGATTGGATTTTATATTGCTCTCACAAAATAGATTGTTCTGTACCAAAAAATAACACTCCAAAGATAAATTGCTGCACAGTAATTGATGGAAACTATAGTAGAAAAGAATGGTATCTGAAGTAACTCTAGTTTATGAAAATAACCTAGAGCCAAGAAGAAATTCCAAATTAAATTGTAGATGATATTTTATAAATCCAAATTTCAGTGATTTTTGTGAAATGTATGCATTTTGAAGTCAAATGTGATGAACGTGACATGATTGAGCATATCATATGACTCATTAGTTTATGAAGTATCAAATATCATTTTCAGGTTTAATGTGTACATTGGGAAAGATATGTGTTTGTTTCTGAAGATTTAGTTACAATGTTGACAAATATTTTTACTGACAGATTTTCTAGTGTTGTTTTTGTCATTTAGAGAGTGTACTTTATTATCCTTAATGAAAAGACAAAGATATTTCTAACCCAAATGTGTATCTTCATGTCAGTATCACAAGGATTTTAACTTTAACAAAAATGTTGTTTGCAATTGCCATGCTTATGTAACTTGAACTGACAGGATTGACTTTTTACAAGTAGAATGTATTTATGTAAGATCTTGTTATGACAATTATTTGTCAATTATGAAACAAATTAGTGCATACCTGATAAAACATGTTGCTCTGAAAGAAGTTTTCTGTGATAATGTAGTCAATATTTTTGTTACTTGCATATACCATTACCAGTGAGTCATTTTGTCTTAAAAACAGGGCAATAACAATTGGTTACATTCATTGATGTTAATTAATCAACATACATTTGTTCATCAGGTTTTAAAAATCAAACATGTAAATATAATGATAAAACCTCCACAGAAGTGGTAACATCAACTTGTGAAAGGAAACCAAATCTGGGACACATAAAATAATTTGTTTAAAAACAATGGTTTTGGTCATATAGATCTTCACAAAAGGAAGGAATAACTCAAAGCTGCACATTTTCTTCCACAAGACTTATGCTTTCAAGAAGAAAATCTATCAAATTTTACATATAAAGTAACCCTGTGCAACATGTAGAAATGGATGAAATAAGTTCTATTGGTAGAGATAATTTCTGCTGAATAATAGACTGATTAGACTTAATTGATCAGCCCCTGTACATGATGTTATTTAGGTTAAAACATTAGTATGTTGAATGAGTTTGATGTATTGCAGGCATTTATACGATTCACACAGTTACAAAAATCCTGTAGTACTTATCACTATGTTTGTTGCATAAGTATAAAAACCCTAGGTAGAGATTACTGGCTGTATAAGAAACTAACTTTTGAACTCAATTTAGCTTCAAACATTTTGCTTTTTAAATATAGGTCATTAGCTGTTACAGTTCCTATATTTTATCAAAACTAGAGTAATTTCTTTTAAATAGTGATATAAATACTATACTTTAGTACTGTAATGTTGCATAGTGATAAAGGCTATGTTTTTCGAAGAAGATGAATAATTATTACAAATTGATGACATAGAAGTGAAAAAGTAGACATCAATGTTGAATTGATTTGCCTCATCAACTGAACTTCCAACTTACCAATCCTCCAGTGCAACCTGATTACACCTGTCTTCTGACATAGCGCTCTCACCCATCACCCTCCAACACATTTTGCTTTGAAATCAAAAACTGATGTATTTACCTTGCCTTATAGATTGTGTTTGCACTACGCGTGCTTAAAACTAGACAAAGGTATATTTTTAGAAAGTGTTCATTTTCTCAGACCAGAGATATTATCAATGTTGCATATGTGTCATTGAAAGATTACTAGTTGTAATTAAAGGACATGCAAATAACACAAATTGACCAATGTTAGATAGAGGCCTTACCAGATATTTGTAAAATAAACAAAGTTTTGATTGCCATGTTTTGGCAACTTGGGCCTATCTTCCTTCCATTTCTGTCCATTGATTTCCGTTTGTAAATTTTACTGACTGATCAAAACCATACAGTGGCATGTTTTGACTACATTAGGTATTCAGAGTAAACATGGTTACATTCCTATGGAGGGATGAATATCCTGAGCTTATGACTTTAACACAGATTGACAAGGATATGTTAGCATACCCAGAGATTGCCGCAGGTCCTGTCTTGAGTAACGCTTCTTTTGTAAATACTTGATGCATACTAGTGTCCAACTGGGGCAATTGTTCCAATATAGTCATATTATATAGTCTTGGATAAGAGGTATCATAATTTTAAAGAAACTACCGTGAACAGATTGAGGATGATAATGTTCAATTCAATTCTATAATGTACCTCAGCGGAGATTGTCTTTAGATAGCATTTGTAATTCATCTGTATTGAACATATCTGATTTTGTACAAGTTGACTGCAGCAAGTATCATCTTTGATATAGGAAGTGGGTCTTGTGGGACATGTTTGACTACATTAAGTATTCAAGAGGAAACACAGTTACATTCCTATAGAGGAATGAAAATCTAGAGCTCGTGACTTTAACACAGATTTACAAGGACTTACCCATAATGCTTCTTTTAGTATCCAACTGGGATAAATGTTCCAATACAGTCATATTATATGTAGTCTTGGAGGAGAGGTATCTGCCTTTAGGGCAAAGAAGAAATTCCAAATTGCATTGTAGATGATATTCTATAAATCAAAATGTCAGTAATATTTGTGAAATTTATGCATTTTGGAAGTAAAATGTGTTGAACGTGACGTGATTGAGCATATCATGTGACTCATTAGTTTATGAAGTATCAAATATCACTTCCAGGTTTAATGTGTGCATTGGGAAAGATATGTGTATGTTTCTGAAGATTTAGTTACACTATTGACAAATATTTTTACTGACAGATTATCTAGTGCTCTTTTAGTCATTTCGAAAGTGTACTTTGTCATCCTTAATGAAAAGACAAAGATATTTTTTAACCCAAATGTTTATCTTCATGCCAGTATCACAAGGTTTATAACTTTAACAAAAAGGTTGTTTTAGTTGCCATGTTTATGTAACTTGAAGTGAAGGGTATTACTGTAGAATGAATTTATGTAAGATCTTGTTATGACAATTATTTGTCAATTTCGAAACAGATTAGTGCATACCTGATAAAACATGTTGCTTTTGAAAGAAGTTTTCAGAGATAGTATAGTCAGTGATTTGTTACTTGTATATACCATAATATCAGTTCATTTTGTCTTACAAACAGTGAAATAAAAATATGCTACATTAATGGATGTTAATTAATCAACATACATTTGTTCGTCATGTTTTCAAAATCAAACACTTAGATATTATTGCTTACCTTACAGAACTTCCAAAAGGGACCAATAAGTCAAAGTGCACGTTTTCTTCACCAAGACATAACATGCTTTCAAGAAGAATATCTATCTAATTTTACATACAAATTAACCCTGCAGAACATGTAGAAATGGATGAAATAAATTCTATTGGCAGAGATCATTTCTGCTGAATAATAGACTGAGTAGACTTAATGGATCGGCCCCTGTACAAGATGTGATTTAGGTTAAAACATTAGTATATTGAATGAGCTTGATGTCTGGCAGGCGTTACTACGATTCATGCAGTTTCTAAAATTCTGCAGTACTTATTACTATGTTTATTTGCGTAACATTATAGACTCTGTTATAATTGTTTAAATGGTTTCATTGTGGATCACATATAGTGCAATAGAAACTAACATTTGAACTCAGTTTAGGTTCAAACAGTTTATTTTAAAGCAAAATGCCATTATCTGTTAAAGTATCTTTACTTAATCAAGACTAGAGTAATTACCCTAAATAGTGTAATAATACTTTATAATAGTGCTGAAATGTTACAAAGTGATCTAGACTATATTTATCAATGGTATAGAAGTGAAAAATAAGATATGAATATTGAATTGATTTCCTATAAACCCATCAACTGAACTTCAAAGCTACCAAGCTACCAACCTGTACAGTGTACAACCTAAAGCCCACCTGTCTTTTGGCCTAGCCCCTTAACCCAACATCCTTCAAAAAAACTTATCCCATCCATTCTTCATCTAACTAAGATAAATTCCTAGGCTTTGATTTGACACCAAAAAATTTAGTTTTGTATTAATTTCATTACCCTACATTTTGTATTGAATTCCAAAATGTAGATATTGTGCCTTTTGAGTTTGTGTTTGCATTTGTGGAACATGCCCACATTTAAAGAAAGGTATTTTTTACAAACATTTGTTTTTTATCAGACTAAAAATATTCTAAAAATTATTACTGTTGCAGATATTTCATTGCAATATTATTAGTTACTAGCCATGAAAGGACATGTAAATATATAGCACAATTTGACTATCATTACATTAGAGGCCTTAAATGTACCATTTTTTTGTAAAATCAAATTTTAGTAGCCATTTTTAGGCAACTTGGGGCTATCTACCTTCCATTTCTGTCCACTGATTTCCATTTTTTAAGTTTTGCTGACTGATCAAAACCTTGTTTAGCCATGTTGTGACTACATTAAGTATTCAAGAGAAAATACGGTTACATTCCTTTAGAGGGATGAAAATCCGGAGCTTGTGACTTTGACACAGATTTACAAGGATATAATTTCATACCCAGAGATTGCCGCAGGTCCTGTCTCGAGTAACGCTTCTTTTGTAAATACATGTTGGTATTAGTATCCAACTGGGGCAAATGTTCAAATATAGCATCATTATACATAGAGGTAACTACCTTTATTAAGAAATGATTCTAGAGAGATCTGATTGAACAGATTCAGGATGATAATGTATGTTCTACACTGTTCTCTGACTAATAGATATTATTTTCTGATACGGCTTTGTAAGTCAGGTTTAAATGTAATATCTGATTCTGCATTAGTTTAGGCTGAAGCATGTATGAGTTTTAGCAACATTTTTAGATTGTGTTAGAAACACCTGTGTAACATTGAAATAAAGATAAGGCTTGTTTACATTAAAGAGCTGTTTTTTAAAGCTCGAACTGTCAGGCAACTACCGGTTAAAAACTCAACAGTTCTAGGTGGTTCTTGTCGGTTCAATCGGAATAAACAATAGCCAACTGCCCAAACCGGCAGACAACCACTGGTTGAGTTATGAAGCTGTCTCTAAGTAATTGTATTATGTGATCAATTTAGTACCTTTTTCAAGCTAATTTTATTGTGGAGGGTTGTGTATTTGCAGTAGAGAGATATTTTCCGTAGGTTCCACTCTAGGTTTCTAACTTTAAAGAAGAAAGTATTTTGTAGCTGTTACAACTTATGTTTTTCTTTGCTTCTGTAATTAGTGTGTTGTGACTGTGAGTTATTACTTCTTTTGCACTTGCTAATATTCTTTAAAACAGAAAAAAAATATTTTCTTTTGGTTGCTATTGATTGTTATCTGTTACTAGCTGGATAATGGAGGAGGTGGTATGTTTCTTATGTTTTCCCCTTTATGCATCTAGATTAAGCTGAATCTCAAAAGATAATTTAAAGATGCTGAATACTATGGTGGAAAATGTCATGCCCAATCAGCTCTTTTTCCTGCACTTTTACGTGATTTAATATCCTTTAAAACAAAGAATTATTTTCTGAATGCTACTATTGATTCATATCTGCTAATGGAGGAGTTTGTATGTTTCTAATGTTTATGTTTTTTCCTCTATGCACCAAGATTAAGCTGATTCTCAAAAGAGAATTTATAAGATGCTGATACAAGACATGGTCCAAGAAAATCAGGAAAGCATAGGATGCACTTACATCAAACAACTTAAACGGGATATGGATGGCATGATTAACTCAGATAAGCTGCCAGAAGTGCTCCAGAACTTGTACATGCCTAATCTGCAACCGGCAGATGATAATAGTTATACATCCAAATATGGAGCTCTAATAGCTTCAATTAAAAGAAGCTACAAGTTATTATCCCCATTAGATACTTCGTCATGACAAGATACTTTATATGACAAAACACATATACATGTGTAGTTAGCAAGTCATAATTCATATGCAGACTGAATCTTGGGATGCTCATTTTACTCACTTTTATAGGCCAATCTATCACCAAGAGCATAATATTCCTGACAGTGCTAGGGTAAACAACATCCCAAATACCATCATGTTATAAATAAATAAGTAGAGCACTCGATGTCAGTCGACACTGACAATGCAAACTCTCATTGCTGCTACTTTAACCTTTTTTAGTTATTCAATTTCTATTCTGTTCACATCTTTTCCTCTTGACTTTTAGTTATATATAGTCAGGACACGATCTTTTATTCAATTATTATGGATTTTACATACATATATCTGTTTTTTGAAGTTAGAAATATGGTACCCATAGCATATCAAGTGTGATAGAACTTCACAACTTCCTATCCTTCAAAAGAGTCATATTCAAACTTGATTATACTGATTGTTTGCAATTTTTATACAAAATTGTTATTAAATATGCAAAATAGTATTGGTATTGGAATTCATAGGGTACTCTTTTTAGATACCTAAAAATGTCAGTAACTTACCTTCCAAACATTGTAGTCATTAGTGAAAAGTACATTAAACTTACACTGTACAAGTCCTACAGATGACCAAGTTCAGTTAAACATAAATTCCGATTTAGTTGAACATGAAAAGAAATCAACATACTTAAGTTTAACCTGGTTTTTAACAAAGAAATTGTATCGTAATTGTGTGAGTGCTGTCTGACCCAGATAGCTTAATGTATCAATTTTGAAATTGTATGACAAAATGAATCACAAATGTTGCTTGTAGGAGAATCAGACTGGAATAAGCTTAACACAAAACTTGAAGCAAAAATGGATTAACCAGAGTAAGCCAGGGAAAGCTGTCTGTCTGCAACCTCTTTAAGTATGGAAGAAGTCAACTCTTGCTAAGATTTGTTTAGTTGAGTAATCCATAGACTATGATTAATTATGTTCAGATAAAATAGTGAAAGAAATTTTGCATTATTCCTGTTTAGTTATTCAGCAATAAATTTTAATTACATTCATAATAGCTTCTTCTAAGAAGTTAATTTTGGAATAATTATTGGCATCCATCTGGTGTTGCACCCCCCCCCCATGCTAAGTCAGTAGTTCTAATTACATGGTGACCAACATATTACTGAAAATGATTGTTTTTTACTTGCTTTACATACTGCAGTTTGTCAAGTATTCACAAAAGTCTTCAACATATGAGCTTTTCCTTTTTTTAAACATGCAAGTATGTATGAATACCAAGTTTGAGACTTGATGCATTTTGTAAATGCCAATGCATAGCCAAAAGTAAACGGTTGACAATCCTACTTGTTTTCTGCTATAAATCACACCAATGAAACACCATATTTTCACACATTAAATGTGCTGGAACAAATTTGTGTAACCATCGTAACCGCAATAAACATGTCTAATAACTCATAAAATTGGCTCCAAGCTGTTCATATGGTCGTTTAACCTGAATTTTCTACCATCTTTGTAGAATTTTGTTATATTTTTTGGTTTGTATATCACTAAGTAGTTTGAATTAAGCATAGAGGAGGGGAGGTGGTGATTGAGGAGTCCTCGTCTTCATGCATACCTTATATCAGTGGTCCTCAACTAGCGCCACACACACCAAATTTGGCCTTTTCAGATTGGCGCTTTGACACTCTTAAAAAACAAAGAAATGTATTAGAAATACACTGAGAAAAAGAGGTAATTTTGCACTTCTACAATTTTCTCATTTTAATGTGGCTCATCATAAGAATTGGCTGAGAACATTAAATCTTAAATTTGTTATATAGCTGTGGTTTAAGCTGAATTTATACTGTAGTCCAGAAAGATTTACAGATTTTTTGTTGTGATCAGTTTTTTTTCTTCTTCAAAATTACAAAGGTGTTCAAATTGTTAAACTTTAACATCAATTTGACATTTAATCTACATAGACCCACACCCCAGAAATGAGGAGCACAATGTTTTCAAAATAGTAAATCACATCAAAGTAAAATCCTTAACCATGCTCCAAAATATACAGATTTAACAAGTTTTGTATGAATATCCTTTGACTAGACTCAGAGGTGAAGCTAAATTCAAAAATAATTGATCCCTAAAGTCACCTCACCAAGGGAGTTATTTGTCATAGTATCGCCATAAAATTTGCCAGAAAACCCAATGCATTTTAACATGTGGTGTAGAGAGCCATGGGATTCCAATAAGGTTACTATAGGTTGAAAATGTGTAAGGTAATCCATAGATTTTCAAAATAGCTTGAAATTTTCCATTGATACACAGGATATTTCTTGAGTAGGATGAATGGGCCCGGGGATTAGGATGGTTCAATCCAGTTAGACATTTTTTAGGAGCAGGATATTTGGAGACTTTTATCAGATATTTTGTCAACATTCATCTTGCCAAAGCTATTTGTTTATCACACTTGGGATGAATTATTGTATTTGTTTTTAGAATGATTAAGATTGTCATCGAAAGAAATTATTTGCAGCTGTCCAAAATATCTTTTCTAAAAAACATTTAATCCATTATAAATTGAAAATACTTAATAATTTCAAACTTAGATAAAGTAGTGTATGAAGTAGACAAATCTATTTTGAGTTTTGACAGAATATCAATAAGCTTTACAAAGATACATAGAATATGAGCTTCTCAACAAAACCCCTTCATCCATCTCACAATATGACAGTGACATTAATGATGTAATTTAGCTTTGACAAAGGTTTGCATCATGCAATTAGATCACAGAAATATTTCTGTTTCTTGGGCTTTGATAGCTGAATGCCAGGGTGGACAAGGATTTATAACCTTGCAATGAGAGTAATTTTTATAGAAAGTTGTTGGCCATATTTAAAAGTAAGTTCATCTTGCTTTGTAAATATCTCTCACTTTAGAAGGTCAATTACAAAATAATATAAAATGAAGAGTGTATTTCATTTGTTGAAAAATATTGAGTCACCAACCATTTTTAAAAGATATCTGAAGATAAACTCACAGGTTGTATTAAACAAAATAGAATTTGATTTTCTAATAGCAAACGGATCAAAAAGGTCATTGTAACAAAACCCTACAGATTTTTCAACAAATGGCACCATGTATACAATATAATGGTGACCATAAATGGGCGGTGATCCCTTTTTTTTTTTTTATTGCATTGCTGCTATAGAAATCAGGTTTTTTGTAACAAATTCAGAAAGGGGGAAATGAAACTTAAAGATGTTCCTTGATCTGTTATTCAATGCAGTGCATATTATCTCTTCTGAAAAACACTTTAATCCAAAGAGGGCTAGAAAAGAAAATCCCCGCTCATTTCAAACTTACATAAACAAGTGTATGAAGTTGACATTTCTGTGGTATAAGATGCAACCCAATATCAATGCACAACACAAAGACAAACAGAATATGAGCTCCTCAACAAAATCCTTTCATCCATCTCACAGTGACATAAAATGATGTAATTTAGATTTGACATAGATTGCTATGTCATCTATTGTGGGATTGGGGAATAGAATTGTTTTCCTATTAAGTGCTTGGATAGTGAATGTCAGGTTTAGATAACCTGGCAGGACAAAATTTCTTTCAGTTTTAACAAAGGTTGGTGACTATATTGAAAAGGTCAAAAACAAAACAACGCAAGACAGCCATTCAACTTATCACTCTACTCAACCGGGACCAATCATTCCTGTGACCAAAATCATCCTGTGATCTCTCCACGTTTAGTGACCATGCAGCAGCATGTGAGTCGCCAGGTTACGCATTATCGAGCTACTTGTCCAGTGGATTTTGCTCAGTTAAGTCCAGTGGTATAGCAATGATGGGAGATTGGGATGTGACAGGTCCTTGGTTCGAATCCCAAGATGGGAATTGCCCATTTAGACACGTAGATTACTAAAGAAATAGTTTTCAAATGAAGAAGTGTGAAAAAATGTTGGAGTAAACATCAGCTTGCATTCTGCTTAAAACCTATATACTTCCTGGTGTCAATTGCAATACATTCCACTGATGTGCAAAACTTTTTCTGGTAATTCACATATAGGGTTGTATTGGTCTATTGATAAGGACAATTCAATCAGTTGTTTTGTTTTGAGTACCTGAGCATGGGAATATATCTTTGTTAAAGGAATACACATTCCATACTCTATGAAACACATACAAGAAAATTGAACTATAAAACTGTTCAGTAGTTCTAGATGGGTTTCGTCTCGCCTGAATATACTCAGGAAGGAACATGGCATTCTGATCGCCATTCTTACTTCGAAGCAAATTTCCTGAAAGGTGAGGCTTGCAGAAACGATCGAAACTTGGTGGCATGATGTTGCCGTGGCATGAAGTGAAACTTTTGGAGAGTCTTTATCAACTTCATTTAAGATCAAACTATCATTGAGGTTAAGTCTTCAAAATGTTCAAAAAGTTGAACTGAGGTCATCTGAGGTCATTTCAAGGTCACTGCAATAAGTGTTTATTTTTGGACCCTACACTCTGGTCTTGTGCTATGGAGTGTCCTTATCCCTCAATATTCAAATTCACTGATAATTTCTTAAAGAGATATTTGACATATATTTTTTTGTGTTTGTGGATTTGTGTGTAAAATCTTGATCAAAGAATTGGAAAATAATTCCCAAGTCTGTATGCAGATTTTTTTCTACGAACATGAGCTTTGACAATAAACCTATGTCTGAGGAGATTGAGTTGTTTAGTAATGATGCTAAAGTACCACCAACGTTATGTCTGAAAATTATGCAAGATAAATATAACCCCAAGCCTTATAATACCCTAATACTTAACATGCATTTATAAAATAAATTACTTTTAAAAAGAAGGACAAACCAGGGTAAAGTCCTATATTTATTCAGCATCAAGCTGGTCATGGCCTTGGATATAAAGACCAAGATATTCAATTTATTTCACCGTAAGCCATGTCTATGCATCTTTTAGAGATCAAGTGGTAGATGCATGAAGGCTGATGGATGCGTAGACTGAGAAATATCCAAAAGAAACATCCAAGTGATGGATTTATCTGTTTATATGTCTGGAGTATCTTCTGTAGATAGCATGTGTTAGATGCATGAAGGCTGATGGATGCATAGACTGAGAAATATCCCAAAGAAACATCCAAGTGATAGATTTATCTGTTTATATGTCTGGAGTATCTTCTGTGGATAGCATGTGGGCACAAATGTGTACTGTCATATAAAACAATGGAATTGTTGCATGTGACAGTGCTATGAGCCTGGGAATTTGGAATTCTCTGTTATGAAGATGTCAATTTTCATTTTTAACACTTTATATTTTTGAGAAAATAAGTTTTAAAACATAAACAACGTATCTTAGAATTGTATTTTGAATGTAGCTTTGATATTCAATGTTTTAAAACAGCTCTTGAAGTGGTAGTTCCACTGGTTGTAGCATCTTCAACTAAATGATTGACTGTGTTGTTACTAAGGAATGTTAAATCTTTGATATTTTGGTATCCTTTCAAAGCTTAATTAAATACTTAAAGCTAAAATTTATTTTGGACATCATTTGCATCTTTCAGATATGGTCCTGGAAATAATACAATAGAAATGATTGAATCTGATTCATTTGCATTACCTAAGCATTGATATCATCAATTGCCTGGAATATTTTCAGTTAATATCAATTGAATACAAGTAATTAAAGAGAAGCAAATTAATCTTTCATAGTCACATTTTTCTATTAGTTTTAGTTTTTCTGGACTTTATCAGCAGAAAACAAGTGAACACAAATAATATTAAATAAGATGGCAAAAAATGGCAAAACTAGTCAACATATGAGTGAGTGTTCATAGGCTATGAAGTTTAGCTAACATGACGCCTTTTTGATTGATCATTAGCTGTGAAGTTCAACTAACATGGTGCCCTTATCAAGTTTCATGTACGAAAATGTTACATTGTTTGATGTATCTAAATCTATGGTTATGCAAGGCGAAAATGTTTACCTGGGTAAATGTAATCATTATATTGTTACGGTCTAATGGAGACTTAAATTAACACATGTTGGAAAATTAATTTTTTCAACAAAATACAAAGAAATGAAACTGTATTCATTAGCCCGTCTCAATCATGGTGTTGAAATGGTAATCATGAAGCAGGTAGTTAATAGGTTTGGCATTGTGGCTAAGACCAGGTGCTCTCTTCCATAACTAACCTAATTGTGGCTTACCAATTAAACACTATTGCTGCCATCAATAACTAACCTAACACATACATAGTGAAGATGCACTTGTGTTGGATCTGATCAAAATGTGACACCTCAGGCATTCCTTTAGTGTGCAGTCAATTGCTAGGGCACAAACAGGTCTACTGCATTGTGTTGAGAAGGAAGTCGGGTCACATGAAATCTGAACTTGATCATTATTATGTGCTTTAAAGGGACTAGCTGTGATTCCATTTTTGAATGACAACTAATGAAAATGTTATTGAAATCAAGAAAAGACAAAAATAAAAATACCATTTGTTAAACGATGAGTTTCAACCAAATTTATTCTTTAATAACTGTCAACAATGATGCTGTTTTCCTAATAAGTTTGCATGTGTGCTTGTTGATATCAACTTGAATTTTTATTCTTAAGGTTGATTACCAGAGTTGTTACATATATTTAAAAACATGTCCTCTATTAAAAACACTTTAGGGACATTATGTAGACCCAAAGAAGGTTTAAATTTGAAAATTTCTTAGAGTGTAGAGATGCACTTTCATGCTTTCTATAAATGTAATAAAGTCACTATTAGAGGGAAGGAAAGTCAAACTTAAATTTATGATCACGGCTTGTACCTTTATCAAAACAGGATTGGATTAAACTCTGTGTACGTTTTATGAAAGAGAGTGTTAATAGATGGGGTAATGCCATTTGATTCGTAGGACATTATGGTGCATATAGTATGACCATTTATGAATGAGAAAATGGGAACGGTGACCGACCATTGACTTGATGAAGTTATTGAAGTGTTAAGTGTAATAAGTATTTGTGTGGATATAGGTTATCGCTAATGACAGGAGTGTCATCTGATATAAGAATTGATTGTGAATTGGGGTTAATATATAAAGCATAGAAAAGGTGTCTTACTACAGTATCAAACATGTTTATTTTGTGGGAAATTAGCATATTGTTAAGGTAATAATCTACGAATGTAAAGTTTTAGAAACGGCAGTAGTTATTACAATATTTTAAATTCTCAAACTTTGTGAATTTATATTTCACATAAACATGTCTTGCTCTATAGATAAAAGGTAATGTTGTAAATATCTTGTCTTGAACATGAGTAAAAATAAAACATCATTTTATTTACATGTAATAAGCATTGAATTCAATATCTTTCTTGAAGATTCTGGAAGTAAACAGAAATTTGTTATTCCAATGGATGAAATGTAAAAAATGAAATTATAAAAGAATAAGAAAGATATGTGACAACTTGGTAAAAGGTCAAATAACCAAATTGCTAGGGCTGTGAAAATCCAATTGTAAAGTGTGGCAGAATCAAAATTACAAACGTGTGAAGGAAGCTACATGATGGATTACAACACTATGAGTGCCTGACAGCCTGGCAAAATCTCTGTCCATCCACAGAGTAATATATAAAGTGATCACACTCATGGATTTGACATCCAAATAACACCAGGCAACAGAGCCACACTATTTACAGAGTGTCTTTAGACTTTAACGAATGTATTTTTAACTGTATCTTATATAATATGTTTTTAATATGTAAGGCGCCTTGATCTCTCTTGGAAAAGCGCCTAATAAATACCATATCATATCATATCATATTTAAAAGATTTGTTTAAAGATTTGTACCATGTTCGAAAGGATTGAAAGTGTTAGGAGAATTTTTTTTTAAAATTTAATAAGATTCCTTCATATTCATTCTTTAATTATCAAAATATCCATTTTTAAAATAAAACACCATAGGAATCATTTTGAAAAAGACATGTGACAAATGAGCTGTAATGAATCTTGGAAAAAGAGCATTTAATCAGTATCTATGATAAGACTTTTAAAGCAATATATTTATGATTACCAACCGAAAACCAAGTTTGTAAAAAAAGTATCTACATTCTTTTAGACTTTAACTTATTCCTAAATGTAGTGGGAAATTACAAATAAAATAACATATTTTTTACACAAATTCTTGAGATTTGTCAATATATACAATTAAATTAAAATTATGAAGTATATTACCAAACGTATTTCAATAAGCTAGTAAAAAAATTATAGGTGACGTTATTAAATCATTCTGTGGCACCCTGTATATATTTGTTGATATGGAGATCTTCCAATTTGACTATAGTTTCATGTGAGACAACCACTTGTAAGTGACGGTTTAAGTGATGAACATCAATTTAGTTGAAGTAATTATGCCAACGTTTTTATTACATGATTGGAAATGCACTTCATTTTGAAGCGCTTGGGATATCTAATGGTGTTGTATATTTTTGACTTTAAAGCTAACACATTTGAAGACAATAATTTACTATATGTGTGTTGAGGATGCATGCATATAATGAAATGTATGCTATAACTTTATTTGACCTTTAACCTATTTCAACAGATTTCCGTGAAATAAAAATGAGACTGTATAAGTAAAAATGCACATTTGCTAGTAATTTTATCAAATCAATGTGTTTGTGTTCAAATAAGTAATACCGTATACTGTTGAGCATTAACTGTTAATATATTTGATTTTTGTGGACTACAACCTGACAGTATTTTAACGATGATTTGATTTTGGATTTTCCAAATGATAGCAGTGGTGTATCGTACTTTGCTAACAATTCCATTATTTTGATATTTACATAATTTTTCCAGCACACCTTTAAGATCCAAAATGGTTTCTTAACAACATAGATACGCTTATCTAATCCAATAATAAAGCCAGCATAATACTGTTTTATCTCTGAGGGTGTTGACATTAATAATTTGTAAAGAACCAGATCTGTGGTAACATTTATACCATGATGTTAAACTTGTTCTTAAAAGTGAGAGACTGTGTATAGAATATTGATCTGAAGTATCTATGCATAATTAATTATGTTGGTTGTAAGCTGAGCCGTAGTTGAAGCATGGATAGATCATATTAATTATAGATCCTACAAATGGGATTTGATCCCTTGATTTGGGTGTATTATGATGGTATCCAGTGGGAATATCTATACAAATAAACAGGAGCTTCTGCTACTAATATTAATGTAGTCTGTATTTGAAGAAGCTGTTGTCAATTGAATTGTGAATTTGATGAAAAAATATGTAGACAGAGTACGATTTCTCAATTTGTAGAATTATTTAATGGTGGTTTTATGTTTAGAATTACCTTTTTTTGGATAAAAAATACAAATGAACTTGATTTCACAAAAGGTATGACTTAAGTAGTCTTTGCCCCTCATTGTAAAAAATAATTTTCTGCAAAATAGAGTATACTTACAGTAATTTTTTTATTGAATCAATTACTGTTTGTATAAATAATTCTGACCTTTATAAATATTGATGGACGAAATACAAAAGAAAGGATGGACTTGGTATGTTTTGTCACATAACATTTACTCCGATGTCTCGTATCACTCATCATTGTAAAAAATAAAGGAGGCAAATCTTCTATATTGCTTTCTCTTCTGTTTGAATTGAATTGTGAAGTTCAATGGTAGGTCAGCATTATCTTCTGTATAATGTGAAAACTGTTGTAAGGGGTTAGCTTACAAAATATTAACACTGAGTTTTCATCATTTTTTGTTTAAATAGTCTTAGCTACACATTAAGTCAGAGTTTAAGGTAAATTGATATGATAAGGTGATGAAAACAAACAATACAAAATCTAAAACCTTTATTATGTGTGTGTGTCAATTGAAAAAGCTTGCCAGGCCTTTCTTGATTATTGTTGTTTTCACCACAGTCTTGACTATTCCCTTATGTGATAAGTAAGTCAGATAAATAATTGTGTTTGTCAATTAGGACTGTAGCTGGATCATAATGACTTAACTGGCTGAAATCTTGTGGCTTACACCTGAAGCCTGATCTTATTCACTCCTTCTAATCATGATTAATTGGCTTGATATTCTCACAATACTATCCTCAGTTCACATTTCTCTCTTATCCATCTTATGTGGCTGTTTATTACATCTTCGCTCATTGCCTTTGATCAAAGATACTTCCAGCTTCAAATTAAGCTTCTTAATAGATGCATGGCATTGAGGATGTACATGGATAGCTTGCTCAGTCCGTGCATGACTCCATAATCAACTCCCGGGGTCACTTTTATTGAAGCAATTGCAATAAATGGTGATTATGATGCATTAATGGGTGTAAAACACCGTGTATAAAACACTGGTAGGCATGGTACGTTGCACAGAGGGTTTCAAGAGCCTGAAAATATGGATAAAAGGGTATCAAAATTACAATAGTCAGAACCTGTGTAAGGTATATAATTATGAAGATAAAAATAGAAACTAGCACATATAGAAATTATTCAGGTAATAAAATATCATTAACCTAAAATTATGGTTTGTGGTATAACAATTATTTGTGCAATGTGTAGCTTGTTAAATAGTGTCTTTTAATACTGGGGTTGAAATTTGAATTCTCTTGACTTTGTTGTTCTTACATGATTATCGCAGATGGTGTACATGCTTCAGTGGAAGTCCCCTTTCCACATTTTCACCATCCACCATTGGGAAACTGCCAGAGTATTTAGCAAAATTTCAGGGATAGTTGTTATTAGGTTTCCCTTAGAGACTTACCAATGTAAATAATGCAGGGTTTGATGCTGTGAATTCATTTGTGTGTGTTTTGCCTGCTTGCATTTAACCTCAATTTAGTATGAAACTTAAGATGGGAATTGAGTTTCATTTATCATGTGTGGTATGACTTTGGTATTAAAGGAAAGATGAATTTTTAGAATTTTATGAAAGGGTTAAATATTTGAAATAATTCCTTGGAAGTTTTGATTTTTATTTCTTCATGATATTGTGTTATATATGTTTATGAAAGAGACTATTTCATCTAGCTGGTTAGAAAATTCAATTTTTGTCTCAGGCCTGGTAAACTAGGCTAGTTTTTCATGCAGGAAAGGCTGCGATCACATAGAATTATACGCATTGGTATACAGTTTATGTTATTCGCTATACGCTCCTTGGGAGGCAACCATGTGTTAGTGATGTGGATAATCCCTGTCAATTTCAAATATGAGCGCCTCCCCATGGGTGAATACTGTATACCGTATTCTTCTAAGTTATCGCAACCTAATGGCCACAATTTATATTTTTTATAATTAAGTTTTCACTGTTTTACTTGTAGCACTCATTAGAATACAGTTGTTGCTGTATCAATTTCCATGCCTGGGTAAAAATGATTTGAACCACTGATCATATCAATTGCTACACAGAATACATAAGTTTAATTCTAGGTATGAGCAAAAGCTTGTTAAATTGAATGAACTGAATTGAAAGCTTGTTGAACGAATTGTTGCTAATACCACTACAACATCAAATTTTATATGTTAAAAAATGTCACTCTGTAATGTTGGTTTGATTAGATAGGGGGGAACATTATTTATTTAAGAGACATTGTATTCACTAAACTAGAGAAAGCAGGTGCAATTGTTGACGATAAAAAAGAATAAGTAAATAAAATGGAATTGTCATCTCAATCTTATAGAGCATCAATTGTGAGCAAAGTCTATATTAATCTTGTTTAGAGCTAAATGACAGTTAAGATATGGATAGCAATATATGTAAATCAACAGCTTATACGAAATGTGTCAAATTTGAGGCATTATGTTAGAACAGTAACCATGGTAACTAAATTACCTTGATATCTTATACATTATTTGTTGATAGGTTATAATGGAAGAGGTAAACTAAGAGCTATCAACATTAAATTGATCTAAATTAACTGGAGGTTTGTTCTTTTGTGAAGGTAACGACTGTCAAATTTAATCGGAATTTGACAAATGAAATAGATGTACTTTCCTGAACTTGAAACATTTAGTGTTTGTAGTATTATTGGATTCTATTGTCCTAAATCATGTACCTGTGCATAGGCAGGTAACGACTGTCAAATTTAATCGGAAATTAACAAATTAAATAGATGCACTTTTCTGAACTTGAAACATTTAGTGTTTGTAGTATTATTGGATTCTATTGTCCTAAATCATGTACCTGTGCATAGGCAGTTAATTGATATTTGATGTGGGCAAATAGTAACATGATTGGAATGAGTTGAGAGTTACTTTCCAACCTGCTCATGTCTAGTTGGACATGTTTAACATTGCTTAAATAAAATTCAGTTACAAGTTGTGACTGTGAGTTGGAATACCTGTGTTGATTTTCACTGTCATTGTATCCATGGTATTCACTGACTTTTTCACTTCCTATAGAAGTGTCATATTTTGCAGAATTAACACTTAAGTGACCAAGGGAAGGGGGATTCCTAGGGGCGTAGCGCGAAAACGCGAAATTCGCGAAATTCAAATCAATCCAGTCGTTTTTGTGCTAATTAGCATAAAGTGATTTTTCGGGGGCGCTGTTCTAATTTGTTTTGCCTATAAAATTGAAACCGAATTTTTCCAATGTGATTGTACTTGCAATGTGCATAATTGAGCAAAATTTCAAGCAAAAATTCCTTTGGGAACACGGTTTTTGAAATTTTGGCGGGAAAATTTTTGACTCGACACAAAAATATGAGTACCACATTTGCTATCTAAGCTTTAACCCTTAATAAATACGATGATTTATATTTAATATTGGTTTACCTAAGATTTTGTATTTTTGAAATGGAATAATAGTTTACTGCAATATGTTGCTATTTGCAAACTAATTCAGTATGAGTTGCCTAACTTTCAAGTATTGTTTTTCCTATCTTGTGTAGATAACACATTCTTACAAGCATAAAATAAAGGACGTAATAAAAAAAATCTAACTAACATAGACCACCAAATGTGGCCATTGTTTGATCTGTCAAATTCACGTTTTTCATATAGAGGATTAGCTATAAGTTTCATTGATGAAGTTTTGGGTCTGCCACCCGGCTGCCATTAGCAACTGATTCTCAGACCTACATATGAGAGGTCAAGGTTAGGCCATGCTTGTCTTCATAATGCTGTCACAGATTATGTTACCACTTGAAATATAAGGCCAACTTTTACTTGGCTGCTATGGATGAAAGCTGATCTCATTGAATAAATAGGAAAGTGACTGAATGGGACTGCAATTCATCTAGCCACTTAAAATTTGATCTTGATGTATTGAGCTTTGAAAAACATGGTCAGAGTAGTGGTCAGATTTCTGATGGCCATTACTTTTGCATGTCATATGTTGGTGTAGTTTTCTGTATGTTTTAGAATTTCGTTACTGTGCAGCATTTTTTGAAATAAAATTGTATTACATGTAGCCTCTTTTCAATCATCATTTCTTCCAAACTTTTGAAAACCCCAGGATGGCATTTTATTTTTACTTGGCTTAACTATAATTTAAGTAGAGTAGTGCCATCTTACAAAGATTATTAAAAAAGTTGTAATGAAAAAAAAAATCATCAATCTAAATGTACAACAGGCCAAAAAAACCAGAACTCTGTCTCAGGTTCCTTAGGCCAAAAACCCTAAGTGCTACGCATTTTTTTTTTTAAAGTCAAAAAAGGCTATGCGCACGCGGAATTTTTTTTATTACGTTCTTAGTCAGTTTTTTTTTTTTCTGGCCCTTTGCGGACTAATTTTTCCCCCCTCTCGATGTAAGAAAAAAATAAAAAAGCAAAAAATCGCCTGAAAACCGCCTTTGACCTAATGAAAATAAAATTATTAAAATGTTAAAGTTGATATTTAATTGGTAGCTGAGTTAACAGACCACACAAGATAAGCCAGACAAAGTAATCATAAAAAAAAAGCATTTAATATAAACTTCTGTTCATACATTTATTAATACAAATTAATCATGATATTCAATTATGTAAAAAGTGCACACATGAAATAAAGTCATTATTTACTCATTATGTGTAATTGAAAATAGATTATTATTTATTTAAGAGACATTGTATTCACTAAACTAGAGAAAGCAGGTGCAATTGTT
>JXSR01S063124.1:31413-49289 GCA_000969725.1 Ophiothrix spiculata
AAGTCATTATTTACTCATTATGTGTAATTGAAAATAGATTATATAGGTCCTTAAAAGTTGTAAATTATCTGTTAATCTAAAATGACATTGTTGAAATAATAATGGTTGAATAGTATTAGGGGATTTGACTGTTGATAAATCATTTTTTACTATTAGATTATTTGGATAAGAATAGCAATTGAGATTCTGATTTTGAATTTGATAAGTCGTAATTTACTTATCAATATATCAAACTTCTTTTCAATATGAAAATCACATATTTGCACATGTTCCTTTTATTCATGGGGAAGGGTCTAATAAAGTCTAGATATATCAGAGATTTTTGTTGATTTTGTTTTTTCTTTACAAAGTAAGGGCACAGTACCATAGTGGTTAATGGTTTGTTGCAAAAGTAGTATCTACTGAGTTAAGAGTATCCCCCATTCCCGGGTTCAATGTTGTGGAAACACATTCAATTTAGAGATTTCATTTTGAAAAATAGGTCATAGGGTTTATGCTTTGTTTAGCAGAAATAGTAAGTGTTCCAATCTTTTCATCTTATTCACCAAATTTATCTCGACAATGTGATGAGAAGTGTAATAGTTTCTTCCTAGAAATAGGTCAGTCGATTTAGCCTATATCCAATGAGACAAATTGGGGAATTCATGTTTTTCTTAAATATCTTTTCTGCTATAGTGTATACAAAATGTATTCTAATTATGAAATTTAACACCATCATAAATATCAGTGATATCGAAATTTAATTTGGAAATGGTTGAAGATTATGTTACAAAAATATCTGGAAGCCAAGTTCTGGTTTGAGTGTCTGTGTCTGCTGAATTTTGCTCCCGTAGGTCACCCACTGACCCTTTAAATATTATGGCTGTTTCACCATGTAAAAGAAGGGCTGGAAAAACAATCCTTTTGCTTTATCAAATGTGTTTGGTTCCAGTTAACTAAAGAAGTAATTCTTATTTCATTTTTGAATTCATAAATTATAGTTTTGTTGTTGCTATTTTGTGATATGATTGGTTTGAAATCATTAGATTGTCATTTACTCATAAAAACTGACTGTATCACTTTAAATTTTTGTTATTCTGAAGTATTCATGTTATTTGTCTTGCACCTGAACCCTATGAGATCTTCAAGTGGAATTCTCAATATTTAGATGTGCCTTGTACCGCCTTATAACCATGATGAATGATGCATGCGTCTTGTTGTGAAAAAAGGATGAATTTCAGGTGAAACAAACACTCATCTGATGCAATATTAAATGTCAAATTTCAATCCCTTAGATGAGAAGGTACTGTAAACTTGCAAATATTCTATTAATATTGTTACATGCTCCTGAAAATGTAATTTATTATTACCATAAGTCAAACATAATATTTAAATGGCCATTAAAGAGAGTGGCACACGACCTTTGTGCTTCTACGTGAAGGCACGCGTCTAGAGTGATGACTCACTGCACTTATAATTGATTGTGTACATTAAGGGGAAGTCCCTACTTGAAATAATAATAGGGCTTTTGTTCAGGTGTGAAACTGAAGTGGTTTGTTTTGATGTACCTGAGACATGGGTTAGACTAGAGTGGCCAAGATAATTCTAGACCATGTTGGCTAGAATGAGGATGAAGTTTCTGGTGGATATAAATGAGTATAAAAGGAGATGAATTTTGATATTTGGGGAGTCAGCTTTGTTAGCTATAAAGGACGCTATGTGGCTATTGGAGTTATATCATTGAGATATTTTAGAGAAGATAAAGGCAGAGTGGATGGAGTTTTGGAACTTTTTGGAGTGCTTTTATGCATAGCTATTATTGGAGAAGTTTTGATGCTGAGTCGCTGGATAGTGGATAATTTTTATATTACTGTGGACAAGGAGTTGTGAGATTGCAGAAGTCGTTTGGAGTTTTATATTGACTGATACTGAACGTTCGGAACTTTTTACTCTTGGAGCTGAGAAGAATTATCGGACATTTTTGTACTGTTTGGATCTGGATTTGTGGACATTTGCACAGATGTCATAAAGGACTTTACCGTGGAATATTATTAGCTAACTTGTTCAAGTCAGAAGCCACTCGTGAGTAAACAAAAAACGTAGATTAGATAGTTACACTGTTAAATTGTTTGTGTAAATAAATTGTTTGTTTATTTGCTAAAATCTTGAATTACAGTGTATTTATTCTTGCTTTGCTTTTAGCTCGAACCCGAAAGGTTAATTCTGACCTTGATCCTTGTTTGGGTCGTAACAATATTTTATTTGAGAATTTACTTTAGATAAAAAGGGTTCAAGTTTCAAGACAAGAAATTTGAATAATAATTTCAAGACAGGATATTTAAATGATAGAATGCTGTGAGGATATGGATAGAACAGAAGTTATTTTTCTGGATTCCCAGCAGTTGCCTCTAATAGATATAAGTTTTTTGGATCAGGTTGCCTCTAATAGATATTATCCATTTGATTTTGTGCAATGTGTTATTTGAATATTTGAATATTATGACAGTTATAAAGAAAGAATTACTTATGAATTAATTTTGAAATGGTTGTTATCATTGTGGTTATCATGAAGGCATTTATAGGTTTTAAGCAAGAAAAATCACAAAAATGCAGTTTTTATGTGAGATACGAGGTTTTTGCACCAAAAAGTGAACATTATAATGTTATTATATTTCTTATTTAAGAAACTCATATGTCTAGGAAAAGACATAAGGTTTTAATTGTGAGATTTTGAGTTGCTCTGAAAATTAGGTCACCAGTGGGTTTTGGATGAAGACGGGCTTACCAGGTTTTGTCACAACAAAGTTTGACTTCTCAGTTACAAAATGGTATCAAAATCTTTATTTGACCAATATGTGAGATACAAGGTTTTGTCGTGGGGTCGATGATAAGTATTATTTGACCCTGAAAATATGTATATTAGATTTAAAGAATCTGTTCTGAATAGTATTCAAATAGTTTTTTCTACCCTTTTTATCCCTTTTTTTCAAAATCCTACTTGCAGGTCATAAATACCTAAATTTGCTGATATAAGTCAAAAAATTGAGTTGTCATTGCAAGCGTCAGGATTAACACAGGCTCTTGTGATATTTGAAGGAAATGACGCTTTGAGTTTGAGGAATGCCACGTTGTCTGTCACAATAAACTCTTCTGTATTGGGGAGAAAACATAACAAGTATTCCAGCATGCCCCCATACGGCTTGTTTTGATGCTAGTACTCGGTTGCCAAACTTCATTCTGCTCAATCTCCTAGGATTACTTTTACTTTCATGTTTTATTTTGTTAGAGGTGGGTGAGTTTATTTGTTCCTGGCCATCTTAATGTCTGTGTGTAATACACATTTAGTGGTGAATTTAGTATCTCTGTTTTCAATGTTTATTAGACTTCAATATATTAGATGCTGAAAATAAAGTTGCAAATTGGTAAGATATAGTTTATTTAACATAACATAAACCAGAAGAAACATTAAATAGAAGTTTTGTAGAAAATATTCAGGTCTGTTTGGTCAATATAAAGACGTGCATCCAGATGTTAGATATCATTAAAAGCTTGTATACTGACGAATTTAGAACTGCCTGTATTTGTATTGAATGATGAGATTTCTTCGCAAGGTGTTTTCTGACTCAATCTGCATCTTTGATTTCTGAATCCTGTTTATCCTATGATGGAATTGATTTTTTCAATACTTCACATTTAATATATTGTACTGCAATGCAATTATTGGAAAAGATTTCATGATGTGACATGATCCAGAAAAATAAGTCGCATGTAAGAAATGTTGATTTTGAATAACAGGGAAATGACAACTAGTTAGGTGCACATTCCCTCTTTTTCTTTAAGGTGTGTCACTAAGCCCTGGTTTGGCTGACTCACATTATTCAGGTGTACATTCCCTTTTTTTTCCCTTTCAATGAAATAAAATCAAGTTTGGTGGATTTTCGTAGTTGGTTAATAATATCAGTTACTTTTCTTAGTTTAGTCAGTAATTTATGTAAACAAGATTTGTGATTTTGTTTTGTTATGTGGTGAATGATTTTTTGCTCTGAAGTTAAATTGAGTTCTAAGCATATACAGTATGAACTTGATATATCATATTACAATGATTAGAATGTTCCCAAGACATAAATTTTGTGATAAATAACCTTCATTTTTCCATGAATTGTTTAAATCTTTATATAATATTCCAATGCCATTGTAGGCAAACATTTCATGATTAAATTGAGAGAGTTGTTTTTCTGTTTTCTTGCTTGTCAATTTGATTTCATATTGCAATTGTGTTTTCATCCCAAGAGGAAAGAAAACCTTGCAATCTACAGTAGATAGGGAACCTGTTGTTAAAATCAAATCCAGTCTTGGCAGGGACATGCTTGTCAGGTTTAATTGAATGCTTACAACTACTTAACTCACTTAATTTGCAACAAACATTTTTCACGTTTTGCAGTTTATTATTTGGATCATATTATGCATTGTTTAGTTTTAGGGTTTCAATTAAAAAATATGTACTTAATTTAACAAGATGCAGAATTTTACAGAATTAAAGTCATCTATTGTCAAATTTTAAACAACAAAGTTGAAACGTAACAAAAATATTTGCTTTTAAGTTTTCTATTATTAAAATGATAAAAGATTTTTAAAAATGAAAAGATTTTATTTCTAATAGTTTTCATGATATAAGGATATTGATACAGTTGTATGGTAAGCAATAATTTGAATTTCAACTTCGTATTTAGTGCAGTTAAGTCCTGATAGGACAACTGATACCTACCTATCTTACTTCAGACCAGGGGGGGGGGAAGGTAATTACATTGACAAGGTATACGTGTACGTGCCTGCCTTCTGGGTGGGTTTTTCCACAGATTTGGTATAGCAGTTGGGCAGTTTTTGTCTCAGTTGAAAGCACCCAATTTTCATACATTGGTTGCTTTTTGGAAAAACTTGCACACAAAAAACACCCAATTTCAGTAAAATTGGTGCTTTTCCATCAGAATTGGTATATTGATGGGTTGGTTTTTGAGCCAAAAATAGGTATAAAGATGGTCAGTTTTTCAAAGTCTGGCAGGCACATACCGGTACAAGATGTTTTGAAGACCCCCTAGGCTTCAGACAGTCAATACTTTAAACTGATGTGATAGTAACACAGTGTAGGTAACATGTAGACAGTTTTAGCTGGTTACTATTCATAGCAGGAAGTGCCTGTTGGCTCCCATTATGTCTAGCAAAGCCCTTTTAAAGCTTAAACTAAATGTGCGTTAAGTGACCCCCCCCCCCTCCCCCGGGGTACGAACATGTAATTTTGTATGAAGCAAATTTCCATTAGCTAGTGTATATAATATGATTGAAGTGGACGTAGTCTTAACATGTTACAGCATAATTCAATGTAAATAAAAGTCACACTACTGAAAATCACAAGTTTATTCATGAAATGATGACTTGACATGTTGTCTTTATAAATATTTACCGATGCTGTATTGTGAATCTTAGATTATTGTATATGATGTTGAAGTGTTCTTGATATAGGAAAATCTAAATGGTACTTAATCATTTCAAATTTTCCACCATTATAAGTTTACCAAATAGGTTCTAGAAATACTTTTTATCTTGCATTTTAATGATGTTGTAATATGGTCTCTTCCTCCATTGGTTTTCTGTCATTGCTAGTAAACATTAGCGTACGGGGGTCAATGCCTTGGTATTGTTGCTTCAATTTTGCAGTTATATCAACTGAGTTGAAAACCAAGCATGTCAGTAGAGTGCGAAGTGGTAGTTTATGATGGTTGTGTTTCTGCAGTTCATTTTAAAACAGATTAACATCGGATTTTAGAATCTTATAGGGTTTCATAAATCTAAAGAACAATTGAATTCATAGCTCTCCCTGCAGTCATACCACCCCACCACACCCATACATAGCTTGATGTGCAGGTACTGTTTGAAACTGTTATTGTCATTTAAGGCAGCTAACTTTAATACCAAAGTTAATGCTCTTTAATAAATAAATAAATAAATAAATAAATAAATAAATATGACATATTTATAGAGGATACCCTCATCAGTGTCTAGCGCTGCTTTTCATTGGGGTCTTCTGTCAGATGGTCAGATTTATTTGCCAGTTTTAGATGCAGGAGGAAAACTGGAGCACCGGGAGAAATTACGGAAACAAAGTTTGTCCTTAGCACAACGCTTAAATTTTTGTTTTGTTTGCCCTCCGGTTGAAAAATTAAATTTTGGGTCGGTTGGTCGGGAGAAAAACCTGCAGAAGCAAGTTTGGACTGGCAATATGATCCTGGTTTGCAATAAATTTTTCACCTTGAACATATAAATTTCTTCAACATAATTTTTGAAATCACACATTAATGTTTCATCTACCAATGGTAGCAGATTGATCATACTTGAGTAATATATCGGGAAAATGGAAATTTGTACAGACAATTTTGTTTTATTTAGTATCCAGTTGGACAAAAATGTAGTTATATGTTGTTTCTTTACATATACCAAAACTAAATAAGCAATTGCTTTTAACAGTGTTAAGATTTTATATGAACCAAATGTTTCAGCAATTTTTATTTGTCCATTTTATGCAATGTTCATTATCTTTTTAAAATGTATTACCTTTTGAAACTGAAATTGTTTATTTTGACTTTAGAATGATTTAGTTTTCATATATCTTACATTTTTTGTGACATGACATTTTAATACCAGCGTTTCTTTTTGTTTCTTTTCTGTTCATATTGCTGGGTTGATGACTACTATATTTGAATACAACAGGTAAGTAAAAGTACAAGTAATTTTCCTTGTAAGACTTTAAAAAAGCATTCTCCTATAGTTTAAAGAAACATTATTTTCTGTGGTGTAATTTAGGACCATAAATTACGGAAACAAAGTTTGTCCTTAGCACAACGCTTAAAATTTTGTTTTGTTTGCCCTCCGGTTGAAAAATTAAATTTTGGGTCGGTTGGTTGATCGATGTTTTTTTTTTTTCATATATTTTCATTTTTCATGTCATTCCAAGGATATTATCACGAAAACCGAGCAGTGATCGTGGGGCATTATTTAGAGGAGACACGCATTTCATACACTTAACATGTAACTTTCTACTGATAAATTTTATATTTTCCTTGAAAATGGTTAGTTTTCATATTTTAAGTCTTTAAAGAAAAAAAATAATAAAAATCCCAACCCAAATGTTTTGCATTTTTAGGGTCAGTCTCGGAGGGCAAACAATTTTTTTAGGCCTAAGCAAGTTATTTACCGAATTTGCCTTGCAAATTTCACTCCCCGGTAGAGTTTGGTTTTCAAGCAGTGTCTGCAAATCGATCCATATTGATCTGCTTGTTGAAAACATCTTAAGGTTTGCCTCAACTATGGTGTTTAATTGAATTTTTTGATAAGAAATTGTTTTGATGAAGTTGAAATTATAGTGACAGTTGCTACTATTATTTTTCCAATAAGTTTTATATTCATCCACAGACATCCCACGTGAAGGCAGATCTATTGATTGAACTAATTAAATTATAAAAATTACATTTTCTGACAACTAAACACTTGATTGAAATTGGTGCAGAGGTGAATCCAACTATTCTGATTATTTGAACAGCATTTTGACCTAATTCTTAAATGTAAATGCTGGGTATTGATTTTATATTTGGATCTAGTCACCTAACACTTATGTAATTTGATTTGATAAATTATGATCAATATCAATGTGTATTGCTGACCAACACAGAAATTATGGCTAATGGCAAATTTGCATTACAATTTATTGAATTTGAATAAGCAACAACAGAATCCTAAATATTAATACTTAGTAAAATAATACACAAAAAACCTAAGGCCCTGTATCCATTGGCTGTACTCATATGCAGTATGCCCTAGTCTCGTTTTCCTTTGTTCGTAATTGTGCGGCGCAACACAAACAATAAACTTCGTTCTGCTTAGTGATCATACCAGTGGCCTGTGTACGGCAGATATTCCAATTACTTGGTGCTCCCCAAGTATGAACATGTTGATTGATGGTGCTGCCAGGTCATAGGAATCATCTGCCGTAACAAGGCCACTGATATGATCACTAAGCAGAACGAAGTTTATTGTCTGTGTTGCGCCGCACAATTACTAACAATAGAAAACGAGATAAGTGCACACGGAATATGGGTACAGCCAATGGATACAGGGCCTAACACATACAGAGGGAAGATGCACTTGTGTTGGTTCTGATCAAAATGTGACACCTCAGGCATTCCTTTAGTGTGCAGTCAATTGCTAGACCACAAACAGGTCTGCTGAATTGTGTTGAGAAGGAAGTCGGGTCACATGAAATCGAACCTTGATCATTATTTTGTACTTTATAGGGACTAGCCATGATTTTACCTTAAAAATATTATTTGAATCACGAAAAAACATGAATATAACACAAACTACCATTGGTTAAATGATAATTTTCAACCAAATTTATTCTTTGATAACTGTCAGCCAGCAATGTTACTGTTTTTCAGAATTAATGTATCCTTGTTGATACAAACATGGATTTTTATTCTTAAAGTTGATTACAAGAGTGGTTACATGTAAACAAAAATATGTCTTCATTAGAATACTTTTGGTTAACCCAAAGAAATTTAAATTTTGAGAATTATATATTTATAGAATCACTGATACTGATTGATAATTCAAAGAACAGATAGTTACCTTTTTACTAAGGTTTCTGTAGACAGGCCTTTTGGCGACATACCTGGGCAAGTAAAATTTCATAAAAACTTACGTTTAATTAAGTTATGGCTATTTATTAGCAGTTGAGCTTTAACAAGTGTTTAAAGTGTTGCATAAATAATTGAATGCTTATTAGTTGTTCATTATTTACAACCGGATCACAACAAAAAAAGTTACAAAATATCAATTTTATATCATCCGTATTGTCAAACGTATAAAGAGCTAGCACATAACTATATTGTAGGTAAGTCTACGTCTAAAACGGGTCATTAAGCTTATCCAAACAATTTGGTTTTTCCCGCTAAAACTAACTCTTTGATATCAACTTTATGTTGACACATATGTCGAAGTCCACAACAAAGTATTGTGACTTGTCGACATGAAAAAACAGTCTCGACAGAAACCTTACTTTTTACCATAAATATTTAAATTCAGCAATAATGGTTATGAGATAATTATATAGTATATAGAAGTACTTTCTAGACATACAATGAAATCACTAAAGAGAGTGTATAAAAGTACATACTAATATTACTACAAGTGGAGGAAAGTTGAACCTAAATTTGTGACCATGGCTTGTTCATTTAAAAACATGAATGGGTTAAAAGTGTGGTTATGTTTAATGAAAGAAAGTGAGGCCAGTTGAGTCTTAGGACATTAACATCATGGTGCGTATAGTATGACCATTTGTAAATGATGAAGTTATTGAAGTGTGTTATTATTATTGTGTGGAAATAGGTTAACCGTAATGACAGAGCATCATCTTATGTAAGAATTGTTTGTGAATTGGGGTTAATATATTATAAAGCATAGAAAAGGTGTCTTACTGTAGTGTATTTCAAAATTCACAAACTTTGCTTGTTGATTAAGGAAATGTTGGATCTGATCCTGAAAGGGGGTAAAAATAGCACCAGCATCATGTAATAAGCATTGCATTCAATGCCATTCTTACAGCTTTCGGAAGTAACAAGAAAATGTAAATCCATCGGATGATAAGTTAAAAGTAAAATTAATTAATTGTTGAAGTATAAGAAAGCGATATGACAATTTGGTAAAAGGTCAAATAATCAAATTGCTAGAGCTGTGAAAATCCAATATAGCATGTGGCAGAATCAAAATTACAAACGTGTGAAGGAAGCTACATGATGGATTACAACACTATGAGTGCCTGACAGCCTGGCAAAATCTCTGTCCATCCACATAGTAGGATATAAAGTGATCACACTTCGGCAATTGACATCCAAAGTTTACAATAACACCAGGTAATAGAACCACACTTTAAACAGGGTGTCTCTAAAGATTTGTACTATGTTTGAAAGGATAAAAAGTGTTAGGAGAACATTTTTTTTTTTTGTAAACATACGATATTCATTTGATAATTATCAAAATATCCAGCTTTTAAAATGAAAAATCATATGAATCATTCTGAAAATGACATAGTGACAAATGAGCTGTAAAGAATCTTGGAAAAATAGCAGTATCAGTATCACACACAACCAGGCTAATCAGTCTTTCAAAATACTGGACTTTTAAAGCAATAATTCATGTTTACCAATCAAAAACCAAGTTTGCAAAAAAATATCTACATTCTTTTAGACATTTAACTTTTTCCCAAAAGTAGTGGGAAATTACAAATAAAATAAGATATTTTTACACTTTCAAATGATCACTAACAAAAAAAAAGTCAATATTCCTGAGATTGGTCCATATATACATTTAAACTAAAATTATGAAGTATATAACCAAACATATTTCAATAAGCTAGTAAAAATTTTCAAGTTGATGTACTTAAATCATGTAGAGGCACCCTGTATATGTGTTGATATGGAGATCTTCCAATTTGAACATAACGCCTTAACAAGATTGTGCATTGGTGTGGTTTCCAAAATCAGGTTTAGTTCCATGTGAGACAACCACTTGTAAGTGACGGTTTTAAGTGATGAACAGCAATTTAGTTGAGATAATTATGCCAAGGTATTTATTACATGATTGGAAATGCACTTCATTTTTAAGTGCTTGGGATATCTAATGGTGTTCTATATTTTTGGTGTTAAAGCTAATACATTTGAAGACAATAATTCTACTATATGTGTGCTGAGGATGCATGCATATATGTAAATGTATGCTATAATTTTATTTGACCTTTAACCTATTTCAACAGATTCGCTGAAATAAAAATGAGAGTATAAGTAAAAATGCACATTTGCTAGTAATTTTATCAATGTGTTTGTGTATAAATAAGTAATACTGTATACTGTTGAGGGTTAACTGTTAATATATTTTATTTTTGTGGCCTACTACCTGACTGTATTTTAACGAGGATTTGATTTTGGAGTTTCCCGATGATAGCAGTTGAGTATCGTACTTTGCTTACAATTCCATCATTTTGACATGTACATAATTTCTCCGGTGCGCCTGTAAGATCCAAAATGGTTTCTTAACAACATAGATACGCTTATCTAATCCAATAATAAAGCCAGCGTAATACTGTTTTATCTCTGAGGGTGTTGACATTAATAATTTGTCAAGAACCAGATCTGTGGGGACATTTATATCATGATGTTAAACTTGTTCTTAAAAGTGAGAGACTGTGTATAGAATATTGATCTGAAGTATCTATGCATAATTAATTATGTTGCTTGTAAGCTGAGCCACAGTTGGAGCATGTATAGATCATATTAATTATAGATCCTACAAATGGGATTTTATCCCTTGATTTGGGTGTATTATGATGGTATCCAGTGGGAATATCTATACAAATAAACTGGAGCTTCTGCTACTAATATTAATGTAGTCTGTATTTGAAGAAGCTCTGTTGTCAATTGAATTGTTAATTTGATGAAAAAATATATAAACATAGAGTATGATTTCTCAATTTGTAGAATGATTTAATGGTGGTTTTATGTTTAGAATTAGCTTTTGAGGATAAAAAATGCAAAAGAACTTGATTTCCAAAAATTCATGATTTAACAGTCGTCGCCCCTGATTGTAAAATATCATTTTCTGCAAAATAGAGTATGCTTACAGTAATTTTTGTTTTGATAAATAATTCTGACCTTGAATATTGATGGATGAAATACAAAAGAAAGCATTGGTATGTTTTGTGACATAACATTTACCCCAATGTCTGGTATCATTCATTATTGTCAAAATAAAAGAGGCAATTCTTCTTACATTGCTTTCTCTTTATTTTGAATTGAATTGTGAAGTTCAATGGCAGGTTAGTATTATTTTCTGTATGTGAAAACTTTTGTAAGGGGGTCAGCTTTGCAAAATATCACAGTTTTGATGAGTTTTCATAATTTTTTGTTGAAATAGTCTTAGCTACACATTAAGTCCAAGTTTGTGGTAAATTGATATGATAAGGTGATGAAAACAAAAAATCAGTCCAAAACCTTTTTTTTTTTAATGTGTGTGTGTGTGTGTGTCAATTGAAAAAGCTTGCCAGGTCTTTATTGATTTCATTATTGTTGTTTTCACCACAGTCTTGACTTTTCCCTTATGTGATAAGTAAGTGAGATAAATAATTGTATTTGTCAATTAGGACTGTAGCTGGGATCATAATGACTTAACTGGATGAAATCTTGTGGCTTGCACCTGAAGCCTGATCTTATTCACTCCTTCTAATCATGATTAATTGGCTTGAACTACACACGCCATTATTCTCTGTTCACATTTCTCTGTCTTCCATCTTATACGGCTGTTTATTACATCACCGCTCATTGTATTTGATCAAAGATACTTCCAGCTTCAAATTAAGATTCTTAAAAGATGCATGGCATAAAGTATGTACATGGATAGCTTGCTCAGTCCGTGTGTGACTCCATAATCAACCCCCGGGGATCACTTTTATTGAAACAAGTGCACCATTTATAAATGGTGATTATGATGCATAAACGGGAGTGAAACACAGTGTATAAAACACAGGTAGGCATGGTTCTCATAGGACACATTGAAGGTTTCTAAAACCTGAAAAACATGGATAAAAAGGTATCAAAATTAAAATAGTCGGAACCTGTTTAAGGTGTATAATTATGAAGAAACAACAAAAATAGAACATGCAGAAATTGTTTGGATTATAAAAAAGATGAAAACCTAAAATCATGGTTTGTAGTTCATATAGTTGTGTAATCTATGTAGTATCTTTTTACTGGTTGAAATCTTAATGTTCTTCACATTTTTGTACCTAGATGATTATCGCAGATAGTGTACATGCTTCAGTGGAAGTCCCCCTCCAGTCCCTCCCCCCATTGGGGAATTTGGACAGAATTTTGCTAATTTCTGGGATAGTTGTTTTAGGTTTCCTTTAAGACATAAATAATGCAGGGTTAGATGCTGTGAATTCATTTGTGTGGGTTTTGCCTGCTTGCATTTAACCTCAATTTAGTATGAAATTTAAGATGGGAATTGAGTTTCATTTATCTTGTGTGGTATGACTTCGGTATTAAAGGAAAGATGAATGCATTGAGATTTTATGATTCTATACTGTTGTGTGAACCAAAGCCTTGGCCATTTACCAATGGTAACTAACATGCACTACAACAGCAATTTTGATTTTTATGTTGAAAAATATCGCTCTGTTATTTTAGTTTAATTAGATAGGGAGGGAACATTATTTATTTACGAGACATTGTATTCACAAAACTGGAGCAAGCAGGTGCAATAAATTGTTGACATCAAAAAGAATAAATAAATAAAATGGAATTGTCATCTCAATCACATAGAACATCAATTGCGATCACGATTTATATTGAATCACAAACTTGTTTAGAGCTAAATGAAAATTTAGATATGGATAGCAATATATGTTAATCATCAACTTATTCGAAATATGTCAAATTTGAGGCATTATGATAGAACAGTAACCATGGCAACTGTCAATAGACTAATTTACCTTGTTAAGTTACATTATTTGTTGATAGGTTATAATGGAAGTGGTAAACTAAGAGCTATCAACATTACATGATCTGAATTAACTGGATGTTTGTTCTTTTGTGAAGGCAACGACTGTCAAATTTAATCGGAAATTAACAAATTAAATAGATGCACTTTTCTGAACTTGAAACATTTGGTGTTTGTAGTATAATTGGATTCTATTGTCCTAAATCATGTACCTGTGTAGAGTATAAATTGGTTTTTGATGTGGGTATAAATAGCAACATGATTGGAATAAGTTGAGACGTGATTAACATTGCTTAAATAAAATTCAGGTACAAGTTGTAATGCAAGTTGGATTACCTGTGATTATTTCACTTTCATTGTATCCATGGTATTTACTGACTTCTTCACTTTCCATAGAAGTGTCACTTTATTACATAGATGTGTACATCTTGCTCAGAGTTTTTAAATTTTAACAACTTGCATATTTTGCAAAATTGAAAACTTGCAGATTTGCTTTGACACTCATTTTGAAATTTTGTTTACTTGAGAAGTTTGTAGATTAATCTGTTTCCCAGTTAAACCTGGAAAATTTGTCAACTGTGTATGAAATGATGCATCCCTAAAATTGAAGTACATTGTGGTTTCACATATTCTACTTATACCTATTACTACTGATATTACATTTTGTAAACTTCCTTTTTTGAAAACAAAAGCCTACAAGCACATGAATCCGGTGATGTCATTGTATTCATGCACATCTGCTTCATTCTAGATATATCATAGGTCAATGAACTTACATGTAGACATGATTCAGAAATGGACTGGTATCTTTATAACATTTTTTATTTTAAAGGGAAATTCTATATTTATAAAATATTTGATTACCACATGCTTAGTTCTTCATTATCATTAGATATATTTAGAGGTCATTGAATGAAGACATAGCATCAACATTAACAGTAATTTCAATGCAAAAATGTCATTCCTGGTTGTGATGTAAATGTACTTCCAAAGTTCCAATAGCCCCATATGTGATATAGAAGATTTAACTTTAACATTCTCTCTTGAGCTTAAGCTTTTCGATAAAATCTTATAAGCATAGTCTTAAATCATTGTCTGGTTTTGAACTGTACCGTACTGTAATGATGAATGAATGTCTTAGGTCTATTCAGCAGATTTTGTGATAAATCTGTCAATACATAATTAGGCAGTTTGATGATAATGAGAATTATCACATATCACATATATAATTTATTGTTCAAAAAATATGAGCACCACATTTGCTATCTAATGTTGTTGGTACGAATTTTGTAATACTGCCTTATTTGTTAATTGTTATGTAATATTAAACAAGCTTTAACTATTTATAAATAAGATAATTTACATTTTATATTGGCTTACCGAAGATCTTGTATTTTTGAAATGGAATAAAAGTTTAATGCAATATGTTGTTAAACTAATTCAGTTTGAATTGCCTGACTTTCAAGTATTGTTTTACCTATCTTGAGTAGATAACACATTTTTACAAGCATAAATATATGAGATGATATGGAGACAATAATATGGCGGATGGGGGATGTAATAGTTAAAAAAAAGGACATAATTAAAACAATATAACTCACATAGACCATCAAATATGGCCATTGTTTAATCTGTCAAATTCTCGTTTTCAAATAGAGGAGTAGCTGTAAGTATCCTGGATGAAGTTTTGGGTCTGGCATTAGCAACTGATTCTCAGACCTACATATGAGAGTTCAGGGTTAGGCCATGCTTGTCTTCATAATGCTGTCACAGATTATGTTACCACTTGAAATATAATGGCCAATTTTTACTTGGCTGCTGTGGATGAAAGCTGATCTTATTGAGTAAATAGGAAAGTGACTGAATGGGACTGCAGTTCATCTAGCCACTTAGAATTTGATCTTGATGTATTGAGCTTTGAAATATATGGTCAGTGTAGTGGTCAGATTTCTGATGGCCATTACTTGTGCATGTCATATGTGGGCGTAGATATTTGTATGTTATAGAATTCTGTAACCGTGAAGCATTTTTTGCAAAAAATTGTATTACAGGTAGTCAGTTTTTCAATCCTCATTTTCCCCCAACTTTTGAAAACCAGGACATGGCATTTTATTATTACTTGGCTGAACTATAATTTAAGTAGAATAGCGATATCTTACAAAAATTATAAAAAGTTGTAAGGAAAAATAATCATCAATCTAAATGTTAAAGTTGATACTTAATTGGTAACTGAGTTCACAGACCACACAAGATGTGCCAGACAAAGAGATAATAAATAAAAAGTGCTTTTAATATAAATTTTCTGATCATACACTTATTGATACAACTCACATAAATCATGATATTCAATTATGTAAAAAGTGCACACATGAAATTAAGTCATTATTTACTCATTATGTGTAATTGAAAAAAGATTATGTAGGTCCTTAAAAGTTGTAAATTATCTGTTAATCTAAAATGACATTGTTGAAATAATAATGGATGAATGGTATTAGGGGATTTGACTGTTGATAAAATTATTTTTACTATTAGATTACTTGGATAAGAATTAGTTCGATTAATAGAACCCTTGTTTTTTCGGGTGACACAAACATAACTAACAAGTCCAGTAATCTAGAAAGCCACTTTGCTACCTACCCCGAAAAATGTTTTTTTTTCGGGAGGAGCGGTCAGTCTGCCATGCAATCAGTCTGCTATGTATAATTCTGGCTTCAGCAACTGCTGAATACTTTGATTGTGTGTGGGTGGTGTGCATGCTAGTTTTCAGTGAGTGGATGGTGTGTTTCTTTTAAACCTGGGCTGTAAACCTGGGCTGTAGCACAGTGGTAAGCTGTGGTATGATGTGATAGTGGATTTATATTGTGGATAGTAGAGTAACAGAGAAAAAGTCAAGGTCCTAGGATCGGACTAGATAAGAATAGCAATTAAGATTCTGATTTTGAATTTTGAAGTTGTAATTTACTGATCAATGATTTTTGTAAAACTTCTTTAAATATGAAAATCACATATTTGCACATGTTGCTTTAATTCATGAGGAAGGGTCTAATAAAGTCTAGATATATCAGAGATTTTTATTGATTTTGGTTTTTGTTTACTGAGTTAGGGCACAGTACCACAGTGGTTAATGGTTTGTTGCAAAAATAGTATCTGCTGAGTTACGAGTATCCCCCATTCCCGGGTTAAATGTTGTGGAAACACAATCAATTTAGAGATTTCATTTTGAAAAATAGGTCATGGGGTTTATGCTTTGTTTAACAGAAATAGTAAGTGTCCCAATCTTTTCATTTTATTCACCAAATCCATCTCAGCAGCATGATGAGAAGCATAATAGTTTCTTCCTAAAAATAGGTCAGGCAATTTAGCCTATATCCAAAGAGACAAATTGGGAAATTTATGTTGTTCTTAAATTTCTTTTCTTTTAGTGTAAACAACATGTATTCTAATCATGAAATTTAACACCATCATAAATGTCAGTGATATTGAAATTTAATTTTGAAATGGTTGAAGATTTTGTTACAAAAATAACTGGAAGCCATGTTCTGGTTTGAGTGTTTGTATCGGCTGAATTTTGCTCCAGTATGTCACCCACTGACCCTTTAAATATTACGGCTGTCTAACGATGTAAAAGAAGAGATGGAAAAATAATACATGAGCTTTATCAAATGTGTCAGGTTCCGGTTAACTAAAGAAGTAATTCTTATTTCATTTTTGAATTCATAAATTATAGTTTTGTTGTTGCTATTTTTTGATATGATGGATTTGAAATCATAAGATTGTCATTTAATCACAAAAACTGAGTGTATCACTTTTAAATTTTGTTATTCTGATGTATTCATGTTATTTGCTTTGCACCTGAACCCTATGAGATCTTCAAGTGGAATTCTCAATATTTAGATGTGCCTTGTACCGCCTTATAACCATGATGAATGATGCATGCCTCTTGTCGTGAAAAAGGATGAATTTCAGGGGAAACAAACTCTCATCTGATACAATATTAAATGTCAAATTTCAATCCCTTAGATAAAAAGCAGAGCAAGGAACAGTAAACTAGCAAATATTCTATGAATATTTTTTATTTGAGAATTTGCTTTAGATTAAAAGGGTTCAAGTTTCAAGACAGGAAATTTAAATAATAGAATGCTGTGAGGATATGGACAGCATAGAAGTTAGTTTTCTGGATTCCCAGCAGTTGCCTCCTAATAGATATTATATAATTTTTCTTGATTAGGTTGCCTCTAATAGATATTATCCATTTGATTTTGTGCAATGTGTTATTTGAATATTGGAAAATATGATAA
>JXSR01S063132.1:0-15252 GCA_000969725.1 Ophiothrix spiculata
TGTTAATTAAAAAAAAGGTTATAAGGATTACAATGACATCTCAATGAACTTCAAAATTGATAGGGAGTAAAATGTTTAACTGTGATAAACGCATTCCAAGATCGATAAGCCTTATATTATTTAGTTGCCTTAAAAATATACAATATACAACAGTTGCACTTTTTGTTTCCATATAAGGTTTTCTCATAAATATGGATAAAGGATTGTCTTGCACTAGTATTCAAAATTATCTTATTATTTTTAGAGCAATATGAGATACATTATGAGATTATTTTCAATGTGAGACACTTTTGCCAATTTGAGATGTTTTTGAATACTAGTGTTGGCATGTAAATAAAGAAAGTCAGTTATGTATATTGCTGTTCTATTTCAGTTGAAAATTTGCTGGCATACACTTAAGATGTCAAATATAAACGGTCACCAAAAAATAAGTTCCCCCAATGGATGACAAGACTTTGTCATGGTAGAACTCTCCATGTTGAATGCTTTACTTTCGCATAAAAGATGTTTCTGATTAGAGAAACACTTGTGCACCAAACCCACGTCAGCATTTGATGAAAGCTTTTGTCGTTTTCTAACAACACGCATTTCTTATAAAATCATATTTTCAAAACTGGCTAAAAACAGTTTGTGATTTCCCAACATGTTTCCACGTTTACTTATTTTGTTTTGTCTATTTTAAATTAGTGCATATCCACAGTTAAAACATGATTCAGACCCCTTCTCATTTTTAAATAAATTGCCATGTCTTTAATGAAGACATTGTCGGATTGAAAGTGCTGTGTCCAACATTTTTTTCAACAATTGGTAAAGCGATTTGTTGTGTATAAAAATGAAAAAAAAAATTGACGGATTTATTTGAAATTTGGACCATATTACATTTTTATACATCATAAAAACTTTGGTAACGAGTCATTGATCAAAATCCATATTTTTAATATGAATACAAAACTCAGGTTAATAGTGCAGTGATATCGCGTAAAATTGTTACGTTACCCTTGGTCGTTCAAATTCCATGCCTTCCAATCCATTCCATGTAAAAATGTGCAGTAAGAGGTCTGCTAATGCTGTCTCATTGTGAAATCATGTTTGTTTGCTGCTGAATTTTGCATGATCATCTGAAGGTTTAGAGTAGCCATGATTTTATTCCACAGATTCTCTCTCACTTTCACTCACATTAACTCTCACTTTAAGGCAATGCATGACAGAAGCCTGACAGAATCGAGTGTCACATTATCATGCATGATTTTAAAACCATACCAAAATGTGTACTTTGGCAGGAAAGTCATGTAAATGCAATAAATGCCAAAGAAAACTTGTTTTTGTTGCCACAAGAAGGCTAAAAGAAGTTAAATGCAACTTTTTTTCGGCTGTTTTAAAAAATGGTAAGATGCATTGTATAGAGAATTGTTTCCCAAACGAAAAATTGTTTTATGCAGAAGAAATACAGCCAACATGGCGACTTCTGTCTTGACAAAGTCAGGTCATCCAAGGGGGGAACTTATTTTTTGGTAACCGTATATATAGTTTTACCTATGTAGCACGAATTATTCAGGAGATATAAGCCAAAAATCAAATAGAGGTCACGTGGGGTCAAATTTTCAAGATGTTTCGACCTGATTGTATGACATGCCAAATTATTTGTCATTCAAAAAATATATACATTCAGTGAATCAAAGTATTTTCTTTTGATGTTATGGTACATTTTTAATTGTGTACCTTGTTTTTAGAGTAAGAAGTTCCTATGTACAATGTATTGATTTTCAATTATAGAAAATCAATATTTTGTATGAGCTGAACTTGTTCACATTTTGCAAATACAACCATACCCTAAAAGTATCATAGCGATATATAATTGAATAAAACTTTTACACAATTCCAAAAACTTTAAATCCCCTTTTCTCAAAACTGATTTAATGTAACATAGGAACTGCACTCTTCAAATGACATCTAAAAGAACTTAACTCAATTTTCAGCAGTCAATTTATGATCCGTCAATGGTTGTCAGGGAGTAAAATTAATGTAAAACTAAGATTAACGTGTTCAAAGATTGGTTAAAGCCTATTGATTGATCGTCTTCAAAATACACAGATATATTTTATTCTTCCGCTCATTTCCTTTTAATGAAACTAAATGTAAATTGGAGTTTTGACGTAAATACATGTGAATTACGACATTGAAAATAATTTTCATATGTAGCGCAAAATGAAGTTTGCTGAATTTACGGCTCTTTTGAGTTTAACAGTCATATATATTTGATATCTAAAGAATAATGGATAAGAGTATGATTCCAAATACAATAGTTGCACTTTTCGTTTCCAAATATCGTTTTCTCATAAATATTGATAAGGGTTTGTCTTGGCATGTATATAAGTAAAGTAAGTCAGTTATATAGAGCGCTGTTCTATTTTCGTTGACAATTTGCTGGCATACTTTTAACCTTTAAACTGATGGATTTGTATTGCTCAGCAACTAGGTTGGTGCGTTATTTGATGTTGCTGGTAATCCATTTATTTTGACAATAGTACGACAACAAAATAAGTTACAGCTAATTGATAAATTAAGTTTGTCATATTTCATTTTGATAGAAGTCATAAAGAATATTTTTTAAAGAAATAATTCATCGTCCCTCGACTAACCAAGCTTTTTTAACACGTCTAACAACGGGGGGGGGGGGTTATTACAACATGGTTTTGCTAAATGGTCCTCCCCTATCCAACGAAAAATCGGAACTTTGTCAAAAATGGCCACCGTAATTAATATTTTCTAAATAACGAAACTTCTTCTTCGTTTTTTTTTGTGTGTGCAAAAAACGAAGAAAAATTATAATTCTAAAATGCTCTGCAAGTTTCAGTCTTATATCATTCATATGTGTTTTCAAAATGTCGAATTGCTTTTGCGTTTTATGCTGCGGAGATAAACCCTTAGGGGATTGCACCCCCCCCCCCCAAACGGTTAGACGAGGGTTAAACAAAGAGAATAAAGATCTGTTTAAAAATAAATGCACCCCATGCTGTTAAATTATATATACTCCAAGAGATTTCACTGGTTGAGCCTCACGACTATTTGTCACGCTTATTGTAGAGGCACAAACATTAATTTTCGTTGATATATTTCCTATAGACGTACATATGGGCGGAGACTCAATTGTAAAACAGATATATCATACGTTTAAGATGGAGACAAACTAAATATATAAGAAACAACGAACAACACTTTATTGTTTTGAAATTTAATTATAATTATAACAATGTCAATGATGTCATATATCCAAATAAATTGGTTTAATATGGATGTAAGTGGGAAAAAGGATCATAAAAAGCATGGATTTTTCGTTTGAATTCATTGATATGTTTTGACTATTTTAAATATTTCTGTAGCCTATAACCAATAAGCAAAATGGAAACCAATTTTTTAAATATATCCGCTGTGAATTATCCGGTCAAACGGAGAGGTAGTGACACATCAAAATGCTTGAATATTGATTACATCGGTGTTACCATCTATATAAATAATGCTAATATAAATTTTACCAAAAATCAAGGATTTTAAGCAATATTTCCTCTTCATTTTAGAGCCTTTCAGAGCAAAAATCGTGGGCGTATGTCTCTCGGGTGAGTGAATGTATTTAGATGCCAAGTCTAACAAGTTAGCAAACTTGCGTGTCTGTGAATCGTATATACTGTCTCCTTTTTATTTTATACATATAATATTATAATGAATATTAACTTTGCGTATGATATTATAAGTCTGTAAAGTGCATATACAGGGCTTTGACTTTGTAAAAAAATGGAAATGAAGACCACAAAACATAATGGGTGTTCGGAATTTTCCTGAATCTTCTTTGAATTTTATGCAATCAGCTTGATTTAGGTCTTGTTCGGAACTTGGAAGGATAATATGTAATTCTGACATCATTTCTGACCTTTCTGTTCATTTCTAGGCTTATTTTCCGATAAACCGTGCAACTTTGGTAAGAGAAATGTTGAAATTTCGACTACTAACAACTCATGAAAAACATACAAAATCATAAACTCATATGGCTTCTGAAGAAGAAAAAGTGCATGGGAGATGTTTTAAAAATACTTGATTTTTAACCATTGTATTCCCTATACCTAATGTTCGTATCTGTCGGTTCGTATCTGTTGGAATCTTTTTTTAAATATTCATAATTGAGAAAATTAGTTTTCTTACAAACTTGATCTGTACACTAATTTAGGAGCTTTACACATACTACACTGTGGTGTAGTATTTTGCTCATAGTGTACCGCGTTTTGCGAGAAGGGAGCAAAATGTGCGTTTGATAATGAATGATATGATCATTGTGTGTGCCTCATTTCACTATAACAATTTGCTAGTTTAATTAAGTGAAACTTGAGATTGTTTATAAAATCATACAAATCATGTCATTTTGTCATGTCTATTGTGCATTTATGACTCTTGTATTTTGAATAAGAACATTCATTTGCTAAATTTAAAGCTTACCATAAGGTAAGAAATAATGAGCAAAATATTAAAATGATTAGGTTTGTCATATCAGCTTTTGAATATCTGTATTAATGTAATGGAATACGTTACGGAGATTATGGGATTCATTCATATCACATTATATTCTCAGGGTTCTGTGTATTTTAGGAAAAATAACAGTATGAACAAATAAGAATGTTTTAATTAGACTACACAACATACAACCTGGTTACCTAAGATTTTAATTGAGTAAGCTGTGTTTGTGCTCATGATAATTATTCTATAGGATCCACATTTATAAGGTTTTCAGTAATTGAACAAACAACAATATTTTTACTTTTATTTGAATAACTACATAACATACAACTTGGTTATGGTCTTAATTGAGTAAGCTGTGTTTTGTTTGTGCCCATGATTATTATTTCAACACATATAAGGGTTCACAGCTATAAGGTTTGCAACAACTTATAATTACCTTTTTTTTCTAATTGTTGATGATAATACATAATTTTTAATAATTATAAAATTAACAACAACATCATGACAATAATGTTGTTCTTGGTCCAACGATTTTTGACAACCACAAATTTTGCACAGATTAATAACCTTTACTTTTGTAACATCACATTTTGAGGTACGCATTTCTAGATTTTTTGACTTACTTTTCGAAATATTACCGGAAATTGGTCAAGAATAATAAAAGTAACTATTGTTCACAGTTTCTTCATCCACTATACCTATTAAAGATTCTTCTCTGTTTTTTCTCCTGTCTTGCATACTATAATACATAATATCCGTCGTAAATTCAAATTATCTTCATTTTGGAAACAATCATGACTTAATTTACTATGTCTTTAAATGATGGTTTGACAGAATTAACAAAGTCTACCTGTGACATGTAATTCAATTTGATTGGCAGTCCTTCGGGGTACAATGTGACACCCAATACGTATTTTGTAGACAACCTAGCTTATTGTAAAGTTATCCATTCTAACATTATTTAAAAAGCCTTCAAGAAATCATATCATAGCATCCTTCGTTAATCATATGTAGAAATTAAATTTAAAATTGATATGCTGTTATATACAGCTCGTATGAAAATATATTATTTCGTTAATTAGCCTTAAGTCATTTAACAATTTTGGAAGGATCGATTTTCAACCGTTTGATACACAGTTCTAATCTAATTATTTCATAAACATGATTTAGTGATGGTGGTATTTTTAAGCTTATCTAAGTAAACCGCATCGATATGTACGTTTCCCGTTTTACCAGGAATATTTCAAGTTGAAGGTCTGTAATAGAATCTATCAAAAACTAATTTAAAAAAAATAATTGGTCTCTAAGCCGTTTTGCAATTCAGCTCTTGATTCAGATTTGTGGATCACCGCGGCAAATGGACACATATTTCGCTCTGACACCCAAAAATCGTCCCTGTTTAAAATAGTGTCGGCTTTATGTCACAAATTGAGGTATAGTGAATGAGTGGAGGCGTTACAGTTTTCGGTATTTTTACCATATTTTCAGAAAAGTGTTGTCAATTGATTTCGTTTGTAGACCATAAATTTTACAATGTATCAGGCTATAAGTCACCATTGTTTCATCTTCAATTATTTTTTACTCTTTGAAATAATTGCATTTGAATGACACTGGGTAGGGATGTGGTAATGCACCATATAAGGTATATATGTATTACAATGCACTGAAGCTCATTAATTTGACTATACAGTGTACTATAAGACTAGGCTATTACCTATCCTTGTATCAACACTACAAATGCTGGAGAACACGTGTTTAGGAGCGGTTTCAGAAGTCAACCGGTGGTTTTCTGCCGGTTCTGAGCGATTCTGGGCGATTCTATTTATATATTTATCTATCTATCTATTTATCTATCTATGCACCATGTTCCATAGGACGTTGGCTCCTTGAACAAATTCAGACCATCTATTCCTATCTTGCGCTTCCATATTTGTTGAAGGTTGTGCCAACAACGATGTCATCTTCACATGACCTCTTTGGTTTTCCTTGTCTGTTTGTGCCAGAGAAAGTTTCCATAAGAATGCGTTTTGGTAGGCAGATGTTGTTTATTCTACACAAGTCAACAAACCATGTCAACTGCGAGACAGCGATTCGAGATAGAGTTCTTTTGTTTGAAAGTGGCAGGAAGAAATTCATGACAGAACTTCTTCATTCCGGATCTTATCCTTTCAGCTGATATTAAGGATTTTTCTGTAGCATCACATCTCAAATGCTTCCAGCTACTTCTTGTCAGTTGGCTATTGTTGATTCCAATTTGCCCAAAACCGGTAGTGAACCACCGTTTAAGATTTGAAGCGACCCCTTACACTTTTTTACGCCAGAATAAGATGTTCTTTTTAAAGGTTAGAAAATGTTGTAACAGATGAAATGATTAACTTAAAATTGATATGATTTTGCAAAGTCCCCCTTTCAGGGTCAGAATGGACGAATGGATACAGCATTTACCCTTTATGTAGCTTCGCCTATCCTGGCTGACGGCAGAGTATGATTGGCAAATTATAACCTTCCTTAATGCTTAAAGACCAATATAGTTTAGCAGTTAAACTGAGCTGGTTACAGGAGAACACATCAAAGGTTAATTACTGTTGACAAGTATTATAAACATAACAAGTACACACCACAGGAGTTCTTGAACATAATGTTAACTATATTTCACAAAATGTGTCCTTGCTAAATCCTTAAAACCACCTGACTCTAATTCCAACTCAAATCAAGCCACTAGATATTTTCCAGATTTTTACATTGGCCTTTAACACTTAAATGCACAAGGGTTCTCTCATTTAAACGCCGCAATGTTTTAGTAATTTCTGTAATTGCCTAAATAGTAGTTGCGCTTCTTTTGGCGAAAAAAAAAGTTCGACGGGGTCATTTTTGAGCTAATTAGCATAAATTAGCAGTTTTGTGAATTAGAAAAAAATTATGGGTTGTTGGCTTTTACTCTACACAACTCTATATAGGGGAGAATGTAAGAGCATGAATATATCACAGTAAAAAAAGGAGAGGGTACCATTAAATGTGATGGTCATAGAAAGTAAATGGTAGTTGACGGATTCCTTATTATAAAGAGATGGCTAAAGAGCCATAGGATATGGATAAATGTATCCGAAATGAAATTGATTTGTCCCGTAATGGCAATAAGGTAAATAAACAAAACAAATTTGTATATAGTCTGGACACACATAAAACGGGAGTAAAATGTCCCAAATTGTATTCCTACATGTCAATGTATTGATGATCTCCTAATTTTATCCTAATTCCTTCGGGAAGTAAGTTTTGTCCAAAACTGACATGTCGCAAAACAATAATCAGTTAATAGATTCATTTGTTGTAGGATTGTGTTCAAATTATAGATGTCATCAGCCAAGATGGCAAAAGCTTAAGTTGTGAGTATAAGTTCTGGATTTGTCACGCAAATTCATCTATAATAACCTACTATTTTGAATCAACACGAATATTTTATGTTTTCCCTGAAATATGGTTGTAATTAGTGTACATATATATAATTCAAAGAATAATTATTTAAAATTTCGGGCGGGAAAGTAGTTTTTTTTTTAAAGGGCGACCTTGGACTCCTCCCTTCCCTTATGCACTTACGAAAGTGTGTATTTATGACGTGAGTATGCACGAGTTAAACAATAAATCAACCAATAACATACAAACACACAACAATCAAAGTTTACAATATAGCTAAATTAAACTGATACTGATACTTCTATATATGAATTTAAAACTGTAAAATGTCATAAAAGTCACAAATATACCTGTTTATAAAACTCTGACGTAGCAATAATTTAGAAGTTTCAAATTATTAGTTAAAATAGAATCAATTATTCATCCAAATGACACAAATCCTATCTGACATCCATTAAACGTCTTCTAACAGCTGTAGACAAAAGAAGCATATTTTCTAGATTCAAGCCTTTCAAAATACCATTATCCTAAAAAGTGTTCTTCAATTATTCAATGCATTAGAGCCCCAGGAGCAAAGTCATTAATCAAAGAAATAGGTTACTTAATCCTAATGGACTGCCACTCATTTTTGAAATAGAGTAACTCTCAAGCCTAATGAAAAATTGTCTCTGTCGTGATGAAGAAATATATTTTTCAAATTCGATAACAGCTTATACTTCACAAATGGCATGATACATCCTACCTCAACATAGTGAAATCAAATTGCTCTCTTCTTAGATATCGAGTTTTCCTTATACGTGTCTATGTATAGTTGTAGGTATTATTGCTGAGGTATTTGATTTCAGAGATACTTAAAACTTCATTGAAAGTCTGCCGTTTTCAGACACATAATATACGTTATTACAATGAAACAAAATCGCTTAGTGTTTCAAAAAATTCCTGGAACAATTGAAGGGTGTAGTCAATGATGTTCCCATGTTACACTTTGGCCAAAAAAGTTTTTGGTAGATTTAGGTGCAATGGCAGTTTTGGCATTTGTTGAGAAACATATTGGGTGATTGACTCAACCGGAAGTGGTTTCCACGCTGAGTAAATTTTAAAAATGCTCAACATATATCAAATTACATATCAAATTAATTATCTTATCACAAAGATGTCAAAAAAATGAAGAGTTGACTTGGAAAACGGCTTTTTGAGAAAAGGGCAAACATCTGCTAGGACATCAGAATGTGTTGCACAATTCCTGATAATGATTCCAGTAATTATGTTCGAATATATCTTTAAAAATAAGGTGCAATTTAGATAATTTATGTATAGCTTAACCTATGTAGCACGAATGGTTCAGGAGATACAAGCCAAAAGTCGGCCAGAGGTCACGTGGTTCAAATGTTCAAGAAGGTCCGATTTGAGTGAATGACATGTCAAATTATTTGTCATCAGATGTACATTCAAAAAATATATACATTTAGTGATTTTACCTTTGATATTATGGCACGTTTAGAATTCTGGTCCTCATTTTAGAGCATAAAGTTCATATGTATAATGATTGGTTTTTTATTACAGAAAATAAATAATATATATGATCTGAACTTGTTTACCAACTTTAAATTTTTTGCAAAGTTTCAAAACGATATTTAATTGAATTTACACAATTCCCAAAACCCACCTTTCTCAAAACTGATTTGATGGCACATACGATTTTCTTTTACTAAATTTTTCAATTTATGTAATAGATTAAGCTTTTAAATTTGAAAATGTATCTCTGTCTTTTCTCCTGGATACAATTGTTTCATATCGAATGCTTAACGGCAATTATATGTTTAGTTACGGCTCTTGAGTGACCCATTACGGCAACCTATAATAGAGCTCGCTTTAAGTAAAACGCTGCCTCTTGATTTTTTTTTTCATGGCAAAGTGAATATGATTTTCATCAAAAAAGCAAAGATACTAAATGAAAACTAAATTAAAGTTTAAATATATGTGACATCATGATTCTGCAAAACAATATATTGTTCGATGAAATGACAGATAGTGTAGTGTTTCATTTTTTGTCTGGACCTTGTTATCAAATATGTCACAATGTTATAACAGATAAGACATCTGTGGTCAAGCGCTAAGACGATATTCAAAGTGTAAATAATAGATTGTGCAAAACGGAAACAATGATTATTATACAATTTTCTGTATACCTTATTTGAATTGTATTATAAAACGTTGTGTAAAATGCTTTTGGATTTCTAAAAGTATAAGTACAGTTTCAAACTTCGTATAAAACTGGTGTTTTTGATGTCAGGTTTCAACCGAATATAGCAGACAAGATTTCCGGATTATAATCGTTTAAATGTCCAACATACAACAATAATAGGTATCTCTATCTAAGTTTGAACTAGCAATGGTTGATGTATAATTTCAGCAAATATTCACAGAATATTTGAGTGAAATATTAGAAAAAAAACACACATTTGTTGGTGCCTCATCGTGTTGGCATTAACATTAATTTAAAAAATTCAACGAAGTGATTTCATTACATGAAGATATTTCATATTTGCTGAATATTTTTAAATAAGTTTGGTGTGAAAAAAATCTGTCAAATACATAGAATAGTCTTGTATTGTGTTACATAGGCGAGTGCATTTATAGTATATCTTCTGAAATGACGTTTAACGCTTCTTATTGGCTATTGTAATTCCCTAAACATGTGATTTAGACAAATATATATATTTACATTTTAGAGATGCTTATTCTCCAGGAGCAGAGTCATTAATCTCAACAAATCTCATAATGTGATTGTCATTCATTTATTAAATAGAATAACTCTCACAGCTCACTTTAAGCCTAATAAAAAGTTGGTTCTTTCGTGATAAAGTCTTTTTCACATTTGGTAACAGCTAATACTTTACAAACATGATCACTTATAGAGTTTAGTTTCCCTCATCATAAAATAATAAATAACATGATACATCCTACCTCAATATAGGTATGTTATTTAAGAGTATACTGAAATCAAAATGCGTTTTTCTTAGATATCGAGTTTACCTTATACGTGTCTATGTCAAGTTTAAGATATATTTGCTGTGGAATTTGATTTCAGTGACACTTAAAACTTAATTCAAAGTATGCCGTTTTGAAGCACGCATACGTTATTACAAGAAACAGAATCGCTTTGTGTTTCAAAAAAAAAAACCTGGGACTATATTTATGTAATGAATAAAGCTTATAAAAATTGAAAACTCATCTTTGATTTTTCTCCTGGATACAATTTTATCTTTAATGCTCTACGACAATTATATGTTTCGTTACGGTTCTTGAGTGCTCTCATTAAGTACATAGAGGCCTCTAGATATTTTTTCATGACAAGGCGAATATTCTATCATCAAAAAAGCATCGATGCTAAATGGAAAATAAATAAAATCAAAATTTATGTAACATCACGGTTCGGCAAAGCAATTTATTGTTCGGTGAAATGACTGATACAATCAAAGTGTAGTGTTTCATTTTCTGACTGTCTAAACCTTGTCATTCAATGTGTCACAATGTTATAACAGATTAATAATTTGGCGTGAAAGTAAAGGCCTGATTCCTTTTATTCGTTTAAATGATACATCATATCTCACCATAGATGTGTTATTTAACCCTCGTCCACCTAACGTATTTTACCATTCTTATCATTCAATGTGTTACAATGTTATACAAGTTTAATGAATCGACGCAAAACTTAGATATCCGTGGTCAAGCGCAACGACGGACATTTCAAAAGCCGAAACTATATCTAAAGTATTCATAGCGAAGAACAAACAAAATGAGGATGATATCAATTTCTGCATTTATCGCTTGAATGTCTAACAAGGTGTGAAAATAGTAATGTTACCGTTAGGGGTGTGTTCATCTTCAGTGGAAAATGTTGGGATGTAATATCAGTTTTTAGCTTATTTGTCTGACATGTTACGCTGGCATGGTTTTCTATTTATAAATCTGTTTAAGTACTTTCTGGATAAAAGTAACACCGATTTAATAATTTGCAAGAACTGTCATTTTTTTTTAATATGGTACCACGTCAAATTGTGGTTGAAAACGTATCTTTGTTTTTTATCTTGAATGTTTAGCTAAGGTTATTGATTGATCCATGTCAGCAACCTAGAAAGCCCGCTTTAAGTATAGCTGCCTGCTAATTTTTTATGGCAAGGCTAATATGATTATCATCAAAAAAGCAAAGATACTAAATGGAAACAAAATTTAAATTTTATATTTATGTAACATCACGAATCTGTAAAGCAATATCTTGTTCGGTAAAATGATATATAGAATCACATTGTAGTGTTTAATTTTGTGACTGTCTGGACCTTGTAATTAAATATGTCACAAAGTTTCAACAAATTAATGTATTGACATCAAACTAAGACATCTGTGGTCAAGTCAAAGACGGACATTTCAAATGTTGAAAGCGAAGAACGGGAACTATGAGGATGATGTTCCACTTTCTTCATTTCTCGTTTGAATTGTCTAACAAGTTAGTTAGGTGTGTGTGTTCACCTTTGCTTACTTCAGTGGAAAATGCTGGAAAGTAATTTCTTTTCAGCTAATTTGTCTGACATGTTAGTTTGGTGTTGTCTGCTATTTCTAACTCCGTTTTTGTACTTTCTGAGTAAAGGTAACACCGATGTCATATATTGCAACAACTATAATTTATTTGAATACGGTACCACAAAAACATAACAAACATGATCAGACCACGGTAATCACAGCTTGCGATTGAAACGCTTTTAGAGTTCAGGAGAGTCAGTGAAGTAAAACAAAATGATTTGGGGCTAGTACAATAAGTAATACCGCAAATATCTTACAAAGCGGGTGATTTTGATGTCAGATTTGAGCCATATATAGCAGGCAAGATTCTCTGATTATAATTGTTCAACAATTGATATCTCGAAGTTTGAGGTAGAGGTGGTTGTTGTATATATTCAGTAACTATTACAGAATATAGAGTAGAATATATGAAAAACAACTGTAGATAACTCTTCTTGTTGGTATGAACACTAATTTCCGATGCGTATAACTTACCTACGGTGACCTATATTTGGGATATGAAAAATAAAAAGAAGTGAGAACATTACACATTTAGCAAACATCTTTAAAAAGTACGGTGTGAAGTAATTCGGATAAATACACATAATGGCTTTATATATTGTTACATAGGCAAATGTATAAGATCGTATATACTCTTACTTTGCACATAACGCTTCTTATTGGCCGATCATTGCAAATCTGCAAGTAGCATTTTGCTTAATTCTGATGGAATGCAGGGTTGGCTTTCAGTGTGTAGGAGTGTACATTTTACTTTGTAGGTTTATATCTATACTGATAATGTATTTGAATCCCTTTTCCTAAACATATTATTAAAAGAAGACTGTATTGGAAGAAGTATTTATACGTTTTGAGATATAGGCGCTTAAAGCTCGGACTTTTGTATTATAACTTTAAAGTGCAAAAGGGTATTGAAGTCGCCTTTTTGGAAAGAAAATATGCATGCTATGACGCTGAAACGTGCAGGGTTTGTTAGAATTGACATCAACTAAACGTCTTTCTAAAAGCTTTAGAAAAAAGCAACACAATTTTGATATTTAAACCTTTCAAAATACCATTATCATTGAAAGTGTTCTTCTCAGGCTATTTTTTAGTGCATTAGAGCCTAGGAAGCAAAGTCATTAATCTCAAAAATGCGTTACTTGATCATAATGGGACTGCCACTAATTGTTTGAGAATAAAGAATCTCTAACCTAACAACTCACCGCATAATACAATTTATTTCTCCGTGATGAAGCATTTTCTTTCAAATTCGGTAACAGCTAATACTTCACAAATATGATCACTAAAAAGTGGAGTCTCTCTCGTCATAAAATAATAAAAAAATGATACATCCTACCTCAACATAGGTATGTTATTTCAGAGTATAGTTAAATCAAATTGCTCACATCTTAGATATCGAGTTTTCCTGATACGTGTCTATGTAACGTTTTAGGTATTGTTGCTGAGGGATTTGATTTCAGTGAAACTTAAAGCTTAATTCCAATTTGAGACACGCATTTGTTATTACAATGTAACAAAATCGCGTTGTGTTTCAAAAAAAACCTGGGACTATGTATGTAATAAACATGGCTTATAAAAGTTGAAAACGTGTTTTTTGTCTTTTTTTCTTTATACAATTTGTTCATTTTAGATTCTCTAAGACAATTGTATGTTTAGTTACAGTTCTTAAGGGGAATGTAAAAAATCAGGAAAATATATTAACACTTGCGACCAACATAACCTACAATCCTGATAATTTGAAAACACAATTGTTGGGATAAACCTTGAGACCCAGACTTTGTGCATAATTTGGTTTATTTGTCATATCTAATTAGCTTCAGTTCTGCTTGGTGGCTTAATAGTTTAAATGTTAAACTGTCCTCCCCTTCAAGTGAACCATTTCGGCAACATGGGAGAGTTCGCTTTCAGTGGCGTAGCAAGACCTTTCTCCACGGGTGGTCAAACCACCCAAGATTTCTCTAATTGATTTTATTGAGCGACTTTACAGGGGTTCGGCCTATTGTTTAAGAAAACCCGCTAAATATTGAGCTTTATGACGTTTTCAACCTACTTTTTTGTGATTTTCAGCTGTGATTATCGTAATTTTATGGGGGAAAGGCAGTTCCTTCCCCTTTTATTTTTCTACCAGGTCTTCAACATTTCTCCAAAATAATTCAAAGGTGGGCAAATTGCCCACATTGCCCACCCCTGGCTACGCCACTGTAATCGCTTTAAGTATATAGCTGTATCCTGACTTTTTGTTAAGTAAGGCGAATATTACTTTCATTAAAAAAGCATACATAGTAAAATCAAACTAAATAAAAACAAAGTCTAAATTTGTGTAACATCAATATTCTGTAAGGCAATATATGTGTTCGGTAAAATGCTCGATAGATTTTAAGTAAAGTGTTTTTTTAAGTAAAATAAATTAAATAAAATTTAGAAAATAAAGTGGTTCACAAAATAGAGCAATATTATAACGACCATTATCATACCACGGCAGTCACAACTTGCAATTAAAATGCGATCGAATTTCGGGATAGTCAAGGAAGTCAAAACAATGCTTTTAAATTACTGAAGTTATAAGTACAACTTCAAACCTCTTCAAACACAAAACTGGTGTTTTCGATGATAGATTTCATAATGAACAAATTCAACATAAACCATGTACTTCAAACTAATTGAAAGTCTTTCAGGGTACAATTATATGACCTATAATATTATTATTAAAAGTAAAGTTATCCATTCTAAAAATAATTAAGAATCCTTAAAAAG
>JXSR01S063134.1:0-11397 GCA_000969725.1 Ophiothrix spiculata
GAGCGTGACCAGCGTCAATCAGATACTAGATATCATAACGAGCGTGACCGGCGTCAATCAGATACTAGATATCATAACAAGCGTGACCAGCGTCCGTCTACTACTACGTATCATAATGAGAAAAAGACTCAAGGTCAGTCTGAGAATAATCAGGCTTATTCAAAAGACGGACATTATGCCTTTCAAGGTCACAGTGATTTTAAGAGACAGAGTGGTAGTACCTCCAGGCATGGCCATACGGACAGATACAATGAGATTCCACCAGATTATTACATAGGCCTTGGTAGAGGGCGGGGTAGAGGACGCCCCATGCAAATGGCAGCGCAATGGCAAAACTCTGATGGTGCTAAACCACATTCATATGGGAGAGGAAGTTATTTCGGCAAGTAAACATGGACAAAGTGTAGTTGCTGAAAAGATAAAGAGCTGTGCTCTTCAATTCCAGGAGAATTTTTAATCAAAAAAAAAATGCAACGGAACCAAAAGCAAGTTTTAACAAACATTGCCAATTTATAATCAAAGAACAATCTGACTTTAATTAGGCTGCCCATGCATTACACAACCATTTGTGACAATTTTGCAGCTGATTTTTTAAGCAGTTTTTCAAATTGGACCCTCTCATGTGGACAACTGAGTATTATCTTATTTTATACCGTTTTTTAGATTGTTTCAAGTAGTTATAGTAGTTTTACCCCCTTTTTAAAGGCTGAATTCAAGAAAGTTTTATTTTTTATTATGCCTTGTGGCATGTTCTGTATTATTTTTATTGGGTCAGTATTGTGCTGAAGAGGGCGCCAAGTCACATGTCGGGAAATAGTTTTGCGTGTTGTTTTTTACAAATATATGGTTAGAGATATCTTTCCCGATGTACTGACTATATAACTGAAATGTTTTTTAGCTGCCTATATGTCATTTAATTTATACTTTTCAAATTATTTTGTAGTATTATTGGATTAGCTAGCATCCTCCTCTTTAAATAAAATGACATCAAATTTGTAGCAATAGCTCAAAAAAGGTGGGTCTCAAACAGAGTGATAAAATTGAGCAGATACGTGTCAAACCCATTGATTATGATGTTATAGGATAAATCAGTGAATGGATGAATAAGTTGTTTGTTTTCATTAAGAAAACTATGCTGCATTTTGTCACACTCTGAGACCAACCTGTCAAAAAAGTGAAGTGAAGTAAGCTATTTTTACAAATTTTGTATCATTTTAAAGAGGAGAATGCAAGCTAGTGCAACAAAACATTTTGAAAAGTATAAATTGAATGACATAGGTGGCTAAAAAAACTTTCCAAACATTTTTGGAGAAGTTAATTTATCTTGAGCCTGTATGGCAAGGGATAATACTCTAACTCTGAAAATGTAGTACACGGTTTTCTATTTTGTGTTATGCGTCAAATAAGTTACCAGGATTATTTTGTAATTCACGAAACAAATTTTCCTGCTCTTTATTGTAGCAATTGTGCAATATGTCTGCCATTGGTGATAGGAGATTGTAAACCTACTACTTTAACATAAACATTTTCGCGCTCAGTAATTTTCGCGCATGGGTAATTTGGAAGCATATCACATGTTTTAATTTCCAATTTTTTAACGTGTGGCGGTATTATACATATTATTTTCGGGGCACATTTATTTTCTTGCTAGGTGTATTTAGCGTGAAAAGCATGAAAATAAACGTAGTGCGAAAGATACCACTATACAGTATTGCCCTCCACCTTCTGTGACAGGCAGTAGGCCCACTGTTTCTTGGCACAGAGGGCAGATATATTGTGACATTGCCCTCATGATCAGTAAATATCTATCAGTCTGCTCATTGAATCTGACCTGTTGTGAAGACCATGTGCGAAACTGATGTGTTTGTATCAAAATTTTCATAGTCAGTAGTAAGATATGTTGCCCTTTTTTGTTACACCTCACTGCAACTCGTGGATGATATTGTAGGGAATTGATCAAACTACCATATATAAGCAATTTATTTTCAAGGTATTGTGATTTGTCGTTTGTAGCAACTCAATATCTGCCATTTCTACTTTGCTGGTATACCCAAGAAACTCAGTATATTGTGCATTTTCCAGTTTCTGTTTGCTTCATTGTGACAATTTGACTGAGAAATTGTAACAAATTATGTTACCATCACTTCAGATTAGAGATGAATGCAACATACATTTTAGCATCTGTCCACCAAATCATATCTGCTAGTTATGTGGTGAAGGCAATGTTTTGATGCAAAAGATGATGTGCCATATTCTGGATTCTATGGTATTTTCTTATTTTATATTAGACTTTTATAAAATTAAAGAGGTTCTTTTAGCAAACAAATCCTAAATTTCAAATTGAAATACTTTGTATGCCTTGTATAGATTTGTAATTATCTGATTGGTTAAAATGGATGCATTTTAATCACTATAGTCTTTTTAAGAATTAAGTTTCTCCGTTCGCAGGGTTTTTGGAGCTGACGCTTGTTGCTACCCTGGTTTGCATCAAAGTTAACTTGTTTACGCACATATTGACAGAATGTTATTGGTCTAATTCCAGCGCTTGCGAAACGCTGACAGCCGCGCGTGTTACCGTCAAGTTGAACGATGTGGTACTAAGGCAAACTTTGATAAAAATACTATAACTCTAAATTTACCTACCTCTTGATACCGACATGATATTGGAGAAACTATGTAGTTAGTGTCAGGGATGGTTATGGCTTTTTGTAATTTTGTCTGAATTTGCCTGAAAATGTGAATTTCCCAATACTTTTGTACAGTGAAGATTCAAGCATTTTTGCCTGAATTCAGGCAAAAACCTGAAGATATCATGCCTGGAGTGTGGATTCAAAGTCTTGTTTAAGACAGGGGTGTGAGAGTTAAGCTTTTTAGCTGATTTCAGCTTTTTTAATGCCTTCAAAAGAGTCCTAATTTGAGCTTTTTCTTTCATTTTCAGTCTGTTTTTGGCATTTTGTCACTATTTTCAGCTATTTTTATCACCTGACTCTCACACCCCTGTTAAGAGATGATAATTACTACTTTGAGTGAATCTTTCCACCTGTTATCTACTTAATGGACAATACATCAACAAGCAGAAGCTTCATAAAATAGATTTTCACAAAAATGCATGAATGGCAGAATGATAAAAAGCTGCACCCAATTATAGGTCAAACAAAAAAATTATTGGGCAATCGAAACAGAAATACAGCTTGAGTGTTACATAACAGACAATGGGGCCCTGCACTCTGGATTTCTGTTTACACTCCAATAAATTATTTTTTGGCCTATACAAGTATATATATATATGTTGTTTTAACCAATCAGATAATATTAAATCTTATATTTTTGGTATGTAAAATGAAGAATAGCTGCTTTATGGTCACAGTTAAAATTGTAGGCCCGTAGACCACACTTTGCTCATGCATAGTATGCTTCACATTGTCCTTGGAAAATCTTTGACAATCCATTTTTAAAAGATCATCATAATAGTCAAAAACAAATCTACAAAATTATCATTGACAATCTGCTTTTGAGAGATCAAGATAGCAGTAAAATAAAATCTGAAAATTTAACATTGACAATCCTTTTCCGCTTTGAAAATTTTACATTGACAATCCTATTCCGCTTTGTAATTAAATCCGCTTTGTAATTAGGTTCAGTTTCATATATGAAGCACCACATCAATATGTGCAAGTTGACGGCCTTTTAACAAGACATGTTTTTGTGTGAATTGAATTAGGCTTTAAAATTAGGCATAGGTTTTGAAAATCAACCATTCAGCTTGAAGTAACGATGTAAACAGCACAAGTGTAATTTACTTTTATATCTTGTTTGGCCAAAAACTTGTACCTGTTGATGCGGCACGTCACGTGTCTGTCCATTATCTGCTTATATATGATTTATTTACTTTTTTACTGAGTAAATCTTTTTAAAATTCTGAGAAAACAAGGCGATATGGATGTTACTGCCTTGTGGAAAGTGGATGAGAACATTTGAAAATTGTGAAAATAAAAACAGTTGAATTTGATCAAACTTGGCTAAGTGCTAGCTGTTATTGTTTGCACTATAATTCCTCTTTGAATTGACAATAATTATGGGTATAAAAGTAAGTTGTCCCGTCCCGGAGTAAACCATTTTCTTGTTTAACAAAATAGTTACAATGTTCTAAATTCATTTCCTGCTCCTGCATCCATTAAAAAATATACACGTGGCTGATGGCATCAATTTCAATCCTCCTCGCTAATTGCAGTTAACCAGCAAAGCGTATTTCTTGCTCTTCTCTGGTAAAGACTATGCATCCCACTGTGAGCTTTGTGCATAGTGTGAACAGTTGCTGGGGTATTCAACATACCCGAAACTTTTCAGCTGATTTCAGGTCTTAATATTACACTTTTCAGCTTTTTTTCTTTATAAATCGGCCAAATTTAAGGTCTGGGTGCAGAATTTAACAGTTTTCAGCTCTTTTTTTTTTTTTGAAGATTCAGTTTCAGGTCTGAACGAAGACCAATAACTACAAATCTTTAAACAAGAATAATGAGTTATCACTAGATTTCTCCTAAATGTGTTATTTTTCAAGGTTCAAATTTCACTTAGTCAGGTACAAACCTAGGGGCTGCTTCAAAACTTAACTGGCGGTTGACCGCCCGGAACCTATGATTCTGGGCGGTTGCCATTTTGACCGCCGATTGAAGTAGCCCGTATTTAAAGTCCTGTTTTGTGCACATGGATCTTAATCTACATTGTTTGAGGATGATTATGAGGAGGGGTATTCAAATGCATGCGAATTACTCAAGCCACTGCTGTGTCAGATAAGCGCTCCAAAGGAGAGCATCTTAGGTCACTTACAGACGCCAATCACACAACTGACCGGGACGAAATGTCCAATTTCTAGATGTAGGGAGGAAAATTGTTTCATCAAATCAAGTATTTCCATGTACAGTGGTATGGTATTATTTAACAAATGGTGCATATGATCAGGAGTGTAGCAAGATAGGAGCAAGGGATTGCACTGCATGCCCCCCACCCCCTTCCACCCAGGGGCAAACAAAAACAAGTGAAAATCATCTGTAAATAAAATCTTTAACTGTTGCCTAATGCACTTTTAAATAAAGCATTTCTTGATATTCTAAGAATATACAGGTTGTAACAGAAAAAAATATGATTTTGTTAGCGACATCAGGAAGAAATTTAAAATATTTAAATCACAAAAGTTTCTTGAAAGACTGTTTTATTAGCTACCAAAAGAACTGTAGCGATCTCATTTAATGATCAGCTACAAAGTTACATCCATTTAAGTGAAAACCACATGGGCCGATTTCGCCAAAGGTTGTAAAGAGTGCTTCGTGATTCGATCAAGATAAGACACATTCAAGTTCTTTTTATTTTTTCATATAATAAGAACAAGCTCATAAATAAATATATGATAATTTCAGTTTTAATTTTTTTTCAATACCTCTGGTAAAAGCAAAGAGTTTAATGCAATGGTAAATATATTTAAATATGGTTAATCTTTCTAGCTCAATTGATACAACTTTTAAGTTTTAAAGATGGTGGCCTTTGAACCTATTTTCTTTTGCATAGATAACAGTGTTTATTTTTTGTTACAACCTGTATTCCAAAATATACAATAATTATATACTTTGAGGAGTAAACAAACCAAGATAAAAATGAGTTAATAGTATCTTTATTAAATATATTTGTTTACTATATACAAAAAAAACTTGAATCTTACAAGGTTAAGTTCTGAACCCACACTTGGTGTTAAATGTGCTACCTGCAGTAGTTGTGACAATCGGCCCATTTCATTGGAAGCAGTCAAGTTGAGCCTCACTCACACCTAACAACATTTGACTATTTCCCTCCGTTTTTATAGCAGCTACTAATGTGAAAAAAGGGGCCAGAAATGATACATTTATTTACCTTTTATTCTAAATTGAACTCCATCACTTAGACAAACAAAGGTGGCTTTATTATAATCTATGAGAACCTTGAATACAAGCTGTTCCAGCCATGTTTGACCCAGTGAAGATTTACAGTTGATTCAAAAAGCCTTCAAAATTAGAGAAAATCCATCCAATCTCTTGACATCCAAATCATTGAGTAAAATGTAACATTCAGACTCATAACCAGAAGTTTATCCTGAAAGCCTTTCAAATTAAAGTAAACTCAATCAGGCTCATAACCAGAAGTTCAACCCAAAAAAACCATCTTGTTTAGGCTTTCGCCAAGGAAACCCAACTTGGTACCAAGTAAGCTTATCTTCAAATGAGCTCCAGAATGTTTTTAAATTCAGTTTTTAAATGCAGGAGGAAGACCGGAGTACCTGGAGAAAAAAACATCGAAAACTGAAAACTTAATGCACATTAAGTGCAAGGCCGAGAATTGAACCCGGGTCCTCATTCAAAATATTCATTTTAGTTGACCCAAACTTATTTCATCTGTTTTGAAAAGGGTTTTTAGACAGCGTTTAGTAGCTTTTTACATAAAACCTCCTATTTTTTTTATCAAAAATACCTAAAAATGTACATTTTTAGAGATTTACGAGAGTTCTGTTTTAAGTTTTATGGTTAGACTTTATATTGGTGATTGCTGTCTCCATATTGACTTGCTATATGTTTTCTGTACTACAAAAATAATAAGGTCCATCAATTATATTTCCGATCCTCCAAACACTTGAGTTCCTTTCTGCAATATATCCAGCATGATAGGGTAGATTGGGGCAAATTCCCTGCCCTCTCTCGCTCTCACTGATTGGACATAAGCTTCTAATGTTCCCCTGCAAATTAGAAATGAAAAAAGGTTACCTGTTAAATCAATTGTCTTAAATTAAAAATTGCCAATACAATAAACATACTCAACTCCAAGTTTAGCATTATCTTTTTAAAAATCATTTTTTTAATCTCAGCGATTTGATTTCTGTTATCGATTAAATTTCTGTTATTGGTCCTATAACAAATTCCTTTACCACCTGTATTTTAGTTCAAATGGCATTGGACATCAACCATTGCTTCAAAATAGGAAAAGAGTTGTATTGTATAATTGCAAACAGATAACTTTGGGCTATGTGGGACTATCTATGCATCCTGTCTATCATAATTTCTGTACCAAAGTCGAACTCAATCCAACTGTTTACAATGTGATGTTGTGATATAAAAGGAAAAAAACAAGGTAATAGAAATACGCACAAATGGTGGAGTCGGCACGTCTTGAAGCCTACCTTATCAATGCTAGTCTTTCCTTCTCTGATGTATGCTCTGTAAGCCATTGTGAATACCTAGTAACAGACCAGCCTGCAATCTGGAAAGCAAAACATCACACAAATGTTAATTATAATCAATTGCCCATAACCATTACCCAATGCAGAGGGTCTTATGGGTTCTTGTTGGTTGCAGCTGCTTTAAAAAGTTGACAGTAGTTGTAACTTATGGACTTATTTACTTCAGCATATGGTCATATTGATTCATGTGTGTTAAACGGCAGCTTGTTGCATACTTCCAAGGTTTATAGAGTATAGTGCCGGAGCCTTATTTATGCGTTCTGATTGTCTGGGACAGTTTACCTACCTCATGGGGCGACATGAGTTCTGAAGGTGCCCTGGCAAATAAGAAATGCAGAGCTGTTGTATGTGGGATGATTTCCCCTAGTGCTGGAGTCTTAGCTATGTGTTCTGATGTCTGGAATAGCAGAGGTCTGAAGGCACGTAATAACTTGTATGGTTTGCCTAAGTCTGAGACGCGCCTACATAGAGGTGCAACAGCAAGTTCCATCTGAAGAAGAATAAGTAAAACGTTTTGTAAAAAACTTGTATTAATCACTAAAAATTGATAACATAGGTGCTTTCCTATACAAATACACATGGAATTAAATTTGGGATTTGAATTTAATTCAACAAATGGCCATAACAGAAAAAAGTAAGCATCTTTATGCCAAATCGTTTGGAGGTTGTCAATATCTACCAAACACAAACCCAATAAGCCAATAAAATCAAAAGTCTTGGGTGACATGAGGTACTTCATTTTAACACCTTATACAGTGGAAACTCGTTAGTACGAGATCGCCGGGGCCAACTCCGAAAGCTCGTATTAAGCGGAGCTCGCATTAAAAATATATCTGACCGTAACTATTATGATGATGAAATTAAAATTTCAGTGGCATATCGTAAGGTTTGAAGTAGCGGTAACGGGCTTATTTGACATTTCCTTTTGTGTCACAAGTTAAACTGATTAACTTTGGACACCATTTGCAAGTTGAAGGAGCCGGATTTTGTTCAATGTAATAAGTTTTTTAGTAAAAATGGTTTAGATTTATCACAAATACCATTTTTTGTTTGCATGTCCGTGCAGTATTTGCTAAAAGCCAAGACGTTTGATCGCCGCTTTCGAAAGATCGCTAACCAAAGCAGTGAATGCGCAATATACTGACTAGTCAATCACGTACGACGCGGTGGAATTTATACGTTGACGTATGCTTTTTGTATCATCGTAACTCAAACAAAGCAGCTATCACGCTGTCGTCTTTTCGCATTGCTATAATAGATAAACATTTAAAGCTGCCTTATAACTTTAGGAACTAGAAACACTTTCCTCGCACGTGGTTTTAAGGAAGATAGTACACACAAGCGAAGTGAAAAGAAGAGCCTGTGAAAGGAATATTGGACTGAGAGCAACCTTTAAAAATGACCTCGCATTATCCGTCGAAAAATTAACGATGAATGAAGCTAGGGACTGACGGTAAGTGCTCTTACTATGCGGAGCTCGTATTATTCACCTCGTACTAAACGAACAGATTTGTGTTGTAAACAATGGGGAAAAGTCGGGACTGAGAGTTGCCGCTCGTAATATACGGGTTGTCGTTTTAAGCGATCTCGTACTAACGGGTTTCCACTGTAGTATTGCTTTTAATTCTATAGAATAACAAAAAAAAATATTAAGGAGCAGGTCAAAACTAATGACAAGAAATTGAACTTACCTGTGCAAAGTCAGCTGCTAATTTCATTTTGCCCCCTTCACCCAGTGGTCTCAGTAAACTTGCATGTCTAACAAACTGCTCTATGGCTTGACAAGCTATGGGATGGACACTGTTGAAGAAATCAAAAATAAACAGACGCTGCTTAGTATGTCTTATATTATGCAGTCAGCTGGCTCACACTATGATGAATGACTTACCTAAGGTCACAAATGAAAAACAATAACATATTGGTGTAAAACGTTTAAAAAAAGAGAAAAAACAATGTTTGTTAACAGGCGGTGACGCTCTTCATCTTTAACACGATAAAGACTGTAGCTAGCACTCGTAAACTATCAACCATCAACATTCGTCACCCTACGTCACCCTTTGAAAGGTAATGTAGCACAAGTCGTTGCATTTGGTTCCTTGCTGTAGTGTTTTCAGTAGTGGTCATTGCCATAAAACTGGACAAAGACTACAAAGAATCATTTGCAGCTTTGCCGTTGCTTGTTGTTCCCCACTTCCCAATTGTCATATTATGAGTAAGCCTTTAAGAGTTAATGTGTAATCTGATGACACCACATACAGCCAGCACAACATTAGACTATAATGCATCTTCCTTATTACTATCATCATTATTCGCTGTCGGAAGTGATTATGTTACACTCTGGTTACTGGAGCAACTGCAATTTTCAGTATCCCAATGAGTTTTGCAGAAGATTGTGGCTAATACTATACACACAGATCACAGTGATTCAATAACGATTCTTGCTTGACTGCTTTTTTGAGTGGAGAATTCAAATTTCTGCCGTTACCCACATGAATAGTGTGGACAGGTTGCGGAAGAAATTAATCCAACTATGACATCATTTTGACAGCAAATTATTATCATGAGATCAGCCAATACACAGTGTGTGCATGCATAATTCTCTATCTGCATGAAATTCACTGGTAAAAATAATTGTAAACATTCATATGAGACCAAATATTTAGGTTAACATAATCCTGTTAATTATTAAGTTCAAATTAGGGAAAAAAACAAAATCTTGTAAAAAATCGGATAATTAGTGAGTCAGTCCCGAAAGTTTACCAAAGCAGGAACTTACCTATCTATAATGAACTCTGCACACTGAAATTGAGATAGATAATCAGCCTGCACTCTGGAAATAAAGCCTTGCAGTTCTTTCATGTAGAGAGAGCATGGTGCACTAGGAACATTTTTTCCCTTTGGAGATCCAGATGCTGGGCTACAGGTTAAAAAAGGATTACAGACATTAATAGCAGAGAGATTTAATATTAAAAATAGCAGCTTCAGGAAATAATAAAAACAAAAGAAATATCAGATGCAATTTTAATCTGGAAATACAATTTTGAACACAACTTTGGAACGGAAGATCTGATTGTCATCAAAGAGAATATTAAAGATAATATTTCCAAGAATTTTAATCTGAGGTTTTTTTATTTGGCTTTCTGAAGGGGTAACACATATAACAATTAGAGAATAAAAGATAAGATTTCTTGTTTTGCCTGTCATCTATCGTCTCATAATGGATGGGCGTACATTATTTTGAGTAATGGGTGCCCCCGCAGGGGGTGCCCATTACGAAATAATAATGTACGCCCATCCATTATGAGACGATAGATGACAGGCAAAACAATAAATCGCCATCTTTTATTCTCATTCTTGGTCACAAATTTGAGTCATTTATAAACCAAAAACGATGTAAATAATTGTCAAAAACTATAAACATTATCATTGGAAAAATGTACACCCCTATTCAAACATGAAATATTCCAAACCCAGTAAAGCTGTTCGCGCCGGATGTGTGCGTATACCTGCATCGCGGCGTAATTTTGAACGCGCGGCTCCACTGCGTTTCACGCTGAACGCACTGTCATCTATCGTCTCATAATGGATGGCCAAATTTCCTTATTAGGAAGTAAAAACGCACTCAGTGACTAAGAATCCACCATAATAACTATATATGTGCTGTAGACTGTTGTTACTTTTGGACAAACTCAATTCAACATTATTTTTTATTAACTTTAATTCAGCATATTTAACAAGAGGTTAATCCATACTCCTTGATAGCAATGTTTGTTTGAACTCTTGAAAACAAAGGTAACTCATAAGCCTGTTTTGAATCAATATGAGTATATTACTGGTATCATACGTCACAGAAATCGCTTCTATAACAAATTTCCTTACCCTTTGAAGTCTTCATCATGCATTGTGAGAATAATGGCTTCAATTGAGTCTGATACCGACATCAACAATGGCTTGATGGCATTGCCCATCAGTGCTACAACATCCTGCCAAGTAAAAACAAAGCATTCATTAACATCTCATTATCCAAATTCAATGTAAAATAATAATAATAAATAATAAATGTCGGTGCTTATATAGCGCTTTTCCAGAATTGATCAAAGCGCTGTACATTTATTCCGTTACCAATAGAATATAACCAA
>JXSR01S063135.1:41426-52472 GCA_000969725.1 Ophiothrix spiculata
TGATATAACGGCAAAATATCGCCGTATATCATGTATATGATCATATCACTGCAAACTACTCAGTGCCTTTCATTATCAAGATTAAGTTGTATTAACACTCTTCTTATTAAGCTTACAGGTCTGACAGGTCTGTAGTACTGTTAATGTATGAAATGTACACGGCCCTGTCATTGACTTCCTGTTCAATTGTATTGGTAGCACGTGGCATCAGCTATTCACTAAGTGCATCAAAGCTAGGACGTAATTGGTCACTGTATTATAACAGAAAGCAAAGCGTTGTTTTATCAGAATTCAACGCGTTGTTTGCCAAAGCTACGCGTTGATAAAACGTAATTCTTATTGGTTAAATAAGCAACGCGTTGGTATTATTAAGCAACGCGTTGCTTTCAAAAACAACGCGTTGTGGCAATACGTAATGACCTTTTTGGCTTGCCATATTCGTAGGTCTAATTTTCGTGACATTTATCAAGACGTAATGAGCTGAGGAAGGTAATTGGCATCATTGGTCTTGATAAAGACGATATTAAAAGATAAACCTATTTGATCTAACGTTTAATATAAAATGTATATAGATACATATCCTCTCAATCGTGACAGATATAATATTTTTAAAGATTTAACGAAAAATCTTATAAACAACACAAAATGTACAATACCGTATTGGTTGAGGAAAATATATTTAGTTGTGAAACAAACAAAAATCCATTAAAACCACGTCTAACTTAAATCAAAACCTGGTCTTACTCTTAAACCTATTTTGTGCAAACGGACCTTTGTGCGTAAGCTAAAAATAACAGGTATCCACTTATTATCATCATATTTATTAATTAAGATATTTGGCAATTTGTTAATGAAAAATAACGTTTATATATTAGCAATTTGAATCTTGTATCGCTGTTAGAATATTGATTTTCATGTTTCCTCTTCCAGGAGTACAATACTTTGTCGCATCCATATCCTGTTTCGAAGAAGCTGTAGGCAAAATATACGCCTCCAATATTTTCAATTGAACAAATTATTGCAGCAAATTGCCTGTCTCAAAGCATCTCCTGAAAATATACTTTCTCGAATAAAGTTCAACAACCGCTGGAGTATGATGATGCTTATAGGTACTTCTAGTGACTGCCTTCCACAGACACGTCTAACCAGGTTGAATCGTGTATGGTAATATATATGTGTATGGTCAGGGTTTACCTTTTATCAATTTGCTGACGGGGGTTGACCGACAGTAAAACCAAAATGTCAAATTTCATAAAAGTGGACTGTCTCTGTCTGGTATCCTTTCTGGAGGCAAAAAGTGTGTCAACGATGTTAAAGTACTTATCTGTATCTGAACTTAAATCATCGTAAAAAGTCAAAAGACAAAAGAAAGACTGTAAAACTGGATAAAGCGCATTTGTTTACAATCTATAACATCTTCATAGGTTCCATTATATTCATGATCATAGAAGATCATGCTACTTATATGTGATAGATAGTGTTGGCTCCTAAAGATTCATAAACTAAACCACTAGGCCGTAGTTCAACTCCTGCTACTGCTAACGAATTGTGACTTGTGTCCTTTGGGAGTGCATTCAATCTGACCAAATAATGCGTTATTTAAATTTTATAATTTGTATTTGTCACAGATTGTTTTGTTTAAGGTAAACAAATTTCCCCTGTTCTAAAAGTTGAATTCCGCGTTCTTTTCCGTGACAAATATACCATGTGCATTTTCATGTCAATCGGCTGCCTAGGCATCGTGGGCCGTGCAAAAAAGCAATAATTGTAACGAGGATTTTTTGTTTACTCTAACGTTCGTGTGGCTTACGTTATATTAAAAAAAGGGGAAAACTAGGCCAAAAATGTCATCCTCGCTGTTATTAACTAAGACAAAGACAAACAAAAACAAATTCAAGTTTCAAAGCACCCTCTGTGTATTTTTGTGAGTATACTAGAAAATATCCTGCGGCATATATATTTCCAAACTGTGTCTTAACAATTTCCTCCGCAGACAGATATTTTAGTCAACCTTAACATTAAGTATCCTCTGTTCTGCCTAAAGGTCTGTCAAAAACATTGAAGAACAAAATGTGGAATATGACAAGATACATACAAAGCAAGGACTAACAAGAAGGGTCAGACACGCTAAGTATGGTTTTCCGAGGAAGTGGATATCCTTTAAAGTTTCTTGAATATTTTTTTTTTCTAATACTGTATGATCAAATATGAATGTCGAAGGATTTGTACTTTAAAAAATTCAACTCTAAGATTTAAGCATATCGTTAAAGATAATGATTACAAAATTATAAATAATATTGATTGAATAGAGACATAAGTTGAAGCTACGATTCAACGCAGATTTATTTCTATTTATAAAGTTTTATTTATAACTATTTCCTGGATTTGCCAGGTAAGTCATGAAAGTTCATGCAATACTCGGTCCTTCAACTTACGTATTTACATTGCAACACTATTTGTCAGGTACGGATTGGAGGTATATGAATGAATATCTGGGGTTATACGCGTAGAGGTGGGGTGGGGGTGTGACGGTGGGTGGGGTGGCGGGTGTTAGAATGGGATGTCACTGTTAGCATTAAAATCAAATTCAAATGTTTGAGTACATACTCAATCAGCTCCTTATAATTCTTATTATACTATCGACCTATAGATATATTTCAACATGTCGTTCAATAACATTGCTCATAAATTAATCTGAATTGTGAGTGCTTTTCAAATCAGAATTTATGCTATAGATTCTAACATTAGCTCCTTTATGTTGGGATCCATCCCATCTATGCACTAACATCATTTTGTTAATATATCTGCCTCGGGCAGCGTATGGCAAAGTGGTTTTTATATATTTTGGATTTTTCAGGCATTCATAAACGTGTATATTTCAAGATATAAGGAGACTTATGAAACGAATATATTTATTGAACAAAATAATAAAATAATACGCCGCATGCTGCATCCTTTAATACAGTATACGCTTGATGTAAATGTAATGATATCAAGTGGCATTTAAAAGATTGTTCTCAAAATAACTGAGATTAAAACCGATTACATTTCTAGTATCATAAACCAATGTTCGACTACGAGAAAATCTTAGTTAATTCAGCCAAGATTTAACTAAAATTTCATGGATTACAAGTTATGAAGATTGCGGTCATTCACCTCATGATGTGTATTGATCACGTGATCGCAGTGAGCATGACAACTTAACTAGAATGTGACATTGTCACTCGTTATTTAGGCTGCAAAAGTGATGAAGTATGATGCAAGCATTGTATTAATTTGTAAACGCATCTTTAAAAGCATCTTATTTTATCTTATCTTTTATCTTATTTCACCTTATCTCACCCTATCATCTTATCTTATCTTATCTTATCGTATCTACTTTATCTCAAGTTATTTTATCTTATCTCATCTCAGCTAAATCAACTTATATTATTTTATATTATGTCATCTTATCGTTTTCCCTCTTAGTTTCCTTTCATCTTTGATTTAATATTTCCTAACCTATTACCTTTTTTCATTTTATTTCTTTTTCTTTTCTTTTTCCCCTACCATCATATTGACACGATAACATATATCCGATATTATATTTTAGTGGTTGACATCGTTTGTCAAATAATCACATATCACAGACCTAGAGCAGTTACGATCTTCTGCTACACAATATATAAAAAAGTTCATCTTATATAAACAGCAATCTAAGAGTAATTGACTTTAGAGCATTAATTGCATGTCACAACATATCAAGAAACAACATCCACTTCATTAATCAGTTGATCAATGGACACTTAAATGCCCCTTATCTTAAGTTTCCTATTGAAGTCAATGACATTTAATGATGGGGGATACGCATGCAAACCTCAACGTTTCTTAAAATCATACATGACTCTCCATATTTTTACGATAAATTTGATTTTCAATTTTAACGTGTACAAAAAATATAAATTCCATTTTAAAAAACAGTTATGATGAAATTACTTCAAACAGCTTTTAGATGCAATGTTTGTTTTATAACATTTGATATCCATCCGTAATTTATTTCATTTTACATTACCATATGGTCACAATTGGTAAAGTACGGCGTAGAGCGTACCAACCTTTTAAAAACCATTGTTTACACATTTTTTTGTATACGGACGCAGTTAGGCCAAAAAAAAAGTTTTTGCAATATGGTCAAATCATCAAAACAGTTTTGATCCATACTTATTCTATTTAAAGCAGATAAAATAACATTCGAATGCTTCAAAGTATTTTGCAATATGATAGCTTAATAAGGGTAGATTACCTTTCCTCAATAATGCGTGATTTATGTCTACCGAGCCTTCACCATGTTAAGTTTTCGTTTCTCTCTATCATACTGCCTATATCCGTTATTTCCTACTATTTACATGAAAACGCTGACGGTATCTGACCGAGCAGTCATTCACCCATCACCAAAAGATGCTAGTCCCCTTTTTCACTATGGTTGAATGTTAAGGGGAGTTTTCGACAACATTTCATACACGACAAAAGCTTTTATACCTAGAAAGGAAAAGGGGTTTTTGAGTCATGATCTCATTTAACACTCCACTCATATTGGCTAGCCTGGGGACCACATAAGAGGTATGTTATATGCATATTGATTTATCCCCCAAAACCGTTTTATCTTGAAAGATATGAAAGAAAAAAGCAGAGCTAGACAAGAAGAAGAAAAAGCTCCTCGGGTTCGAAATATTCAAACAATCGATTCAGCGAATAAAACAGTATAATAAATGTACTAGAGGAAATGTTTAGAATTTTTGCATAAAACCATGGAATCTATTTTTCTTTCTTTCCATATAGGTTACATTATAAATTTGGCCTCTTCATTGCTCGTTTTTCCCCTACTATACTGGTATCAAACATAACTAATATTTAAGATCTTCTATTGGTATTGAAATGATCCATAAGATATTGTTCATTCTAGTATAATAAAACAAGGTGCAGTATTGTATCTATTAGTAGAATTGCGCCGTTCTTAATAAAAAAAAATGATTAGAGTATTGCCATTGAATACTCTCTTATAACTCAAAAACAATTCATCAGAGATGTTATAATTACGAAGATTTATTTGTATCATTTCGGATTGCGACTTGTGACTTGCGGGTTACGGAGGCGAAATTTCGACTTATTTATGAAGTCAAGATTTAGCGTTCTGAATTTATAACCCGAAGTTTCAACTTGCAACACGAACAATTTCGATAAATTTCTTGAAATTTGTGTAGTCGCCGGTCTATTATTTTGAGTTGGTGTGGATGAGAAATAAATCATTCGATTATTTTGTTGAGGTTATATTTCAAAAAAGGCATATTGGGATTAGGCAAAAAAACACCACCAAGTTTGTTTCTGGTAACATGCTTGAAAAAGTAAATGCGGTATGCGGCTTTTAATTTATAATTTTTTACTTTTCGAAAATGTAATGCGATATGCGGGGTCTTTTTTTACAAAAAATGCTGGATTCCCAGGAAGAAAAACATATTAAAACAATGCTCTTGGTTTTTTATATTATTTATTAATATCATTAAAATCCGTAAAGGCTTTATACTGTAGCCTTTGTTATTGTAATAGGTATTGAGTATCCATGTAATCTTACCTAAATATGAGTATTTTCCTGTATCTCCAGACATATGAACAATTAATTGCCGACTAATTGAAAGGATGAGAGTACCTGAATTGGTGTTCGTTTGTTTTTACGCAAGTCTCCAGTAAGCTTTTTACAGAATTTGGTGTTTTTTTTTTTAATTTAATTTTATTTTTTTGATGCGAAATATCAAAAAAAAAAAAAAAAAAAATGCGGGAAATATGTAACTAAACAGAAACGCGCGCGTGTTACCAGAAACAAACTTGTTTTTTTATTTGGCCTTAGTAAGATCACAAACTTCATCATGAAATGGCAAGTATTTGAATCTAAATTTAAATTTAAACTTATGTATGGGAATTGGCTTTGAAACTCATTGAAACTTTGTTGGACCATTTTCAGATATTAAATTTAGGTCAATTCTTATTGTTTATACAAATCTTATTCCATTATATGCAAATAAACCCCAAAACTACCCAACTATTCTTAGACTTACGGGTATGAACTGCCTCCGAAATTTCGACCGATTCAAACAACAAATTTCGCCATATGTAAGGCGAAATCTAGTGATACGTATGGCGAAAGTTACGTATGTCGAAAAATTGGGTCGCAAGTCGAAATATAAAGTCGCAACTCGAAATTTCGCCCCGCAAATCGTAATCCGAAATGATTCAAAAAGGAATTAAACAACATTTGACGGGTAATTATGAAATTTGACACAAGTACTTTACCTTTCTGCATGGTCCCAGAATGATTTTGTGTCCACTCTAAATAATGATGTTACCCTTAATAACATTTTGTTGCAATTTTCCGCAAAATATGGGGTTTTGCTCCCAAGGTATTATTATCATTAATGTGTAGAATAAATATGTGACATTCTGGTGAATTAAAGTAAGAGTGTGTATAGTGTGACCTTGAGTAACCTCGATTATTTCTACGAGCAAAATATTAAGCATGATATACCGAGATAAATGACCTGTAATAATACTGCAAAACCATTTTTTAATAACGTCTTGTATCAACATTCTAATTAATAAGTTGATTGTATGTTTTAACTTCGAATGCTATTTTCATTAATTAGATAAGACGTTATTCATTGAATAATAGAATAAAAATGTATCATCTTTAGATATATACAAAATACGCTTAAGGAAATGTAATAAAATCGAGTGCGCTCAAAAGATTCTTCTTATAATATCGGAGATTAAAAGTGAATACATTTTAAATTTCAAAACCAATGTTTAATCAAATATTCGACTACAAGAAAATTTGAGTTAATTTTGCCAAGATTTAACTAAGATTTCATAGATTATGAATTCAGTATGAAAATTACGGTCATTCACCTCATGATGTATATTGATCACGTGATCACAGTAAGGATGACAACTTGACAAGTATGTGTTTTGAAAATGTGACATTTTCTCGTCATCAGGGATGCAACGATGCTAAATTGTGATGATAATCATTGAACTTTGAAAATTGAATGGAGACTCATGCTATCTCTCTTTTGCCTTATCTAATCATAACTTCATGATCTATTGCTCTTCTGGCGGCCATTTGCCGGCCATTTTGAATTTGAAATGTGCAAATGACCTTTTTTTAGGTCAACTATGTAATATGAACATGTAAAATATCATTTACAATGGTCTCCCGAACAAAATGATATCACTCTTGGAGAGTCTGAGGGTGCATGGGGACCTTTTTCAGCTCGACTATATCTCTTATCTTTTCTTAACTCATCTTAATTAAGTTTATGTTAACTTTCCAAATACTGTTTTTTAACTTCAATTTACACGATAAAATACAAATGATATTGCATTCAAGTAATTAACATAATTGTAAAATAATCACAAATCACAGAACATCTTCATTAAAGAAAAGCTCACGATCTTCTGCTTAAACAGTGTGGTAAGTTTAACTTGCATTAACTGAAAACGATCTCACGAGTAATACCGTATTCAAATTGACTTTAAGAACATTAATTAGATGTCACAACATATCAAGAAACCACTTCTACTTCATTAATCAACATGATCAATGGACACTTAAATGCCCCTCATCTTAATATCTCAAGTTTACCAATGGGAGTTCAATGACATTTGATGAAGGGATATGTACGAAGCCTCAAAGTTCCTTTAATGGTTATTCATTACCTGTCAAAATTTTACATAAATGCTTTGATTAGATTAAATCTTTCATCATCAGCTTTTAAAAAAAATTAAACCTAAAAGTTTACTATATTTGTAAAGAAAAACAGTTATGATTGACTTGCATCCAACAACTTTAATATATTTTCTTGAGAAAATTGAAGACAAGCTGATAAGAAATAGATATTCGTGTAGTGTTTGTTTTATGTAAATTTAACATTTTAATCTATCATGCGCTGCTGAAACTTGCCAGTGCTTCAAGCCATTTTTTAAAAATATTTTCATCGATACAACATTTTACCACCTGTGAATCTAAGCAAGTAATCTTCCTATAACATTATTACTGCTTGTTTGCTTCCTCGAACTAGATTTGCAATTTGATAGCTTATTTATGGTAGCATCAATTTCCACTTCCTCTAAAATGAGTGATTTATGCCTACCGAACCTTACCAATGTAAAGTTTTCGTTTTCATGCATCAATTTCCCCTATCTCAATCATTTCATATTCTTTACAAACGCTAAAGGTATTTGACCGAACAGTTACCAACCCCTTCGTTGTGAGATGCTATTCCCCTTCATCATTATGGATGAATGTTAGGGAATCTTTCGACAACATTTCATACACGACAAAACCTTTTATATCATGTATATAGAAAGGAAGTGTTTTCGAGCGATGATCTTATTTAACACTCCACTCTATGGCTAGCCTGGGGACCACATCAGGGGTATGTGATATGCATATTGATTTAAGATGTTTTCCATTATGCCGTTAAAAAAGGGGAAAACAGATAAGAAATACTTTTAGCTCATTAACACGTTCAAGTAATCAATTCAGTGAACTTGAGAAAAACGCTCTCGAGAAATGTTTTAATAATTTCACCACAAAATCTTGTAACCTATTCTTTGTGTCTCTCGTCCATTAAAGTTTGCAATGGCAACGTAAGACAACTTTGTATAAGATTTCAAAGATTTTAACTATTACATGTATAATGATATTGTAACAAAAATTTAACTCTTATTATGATATTGTAACGCACAAACAACAATACAATAAAAACAAAACAAAAACTGGTCATTTTATAAGGATGTGAAATTTAAAAAAACCGTAACAATATTTAAACACAAGGCCATTTTAACTGTTTATTTTCGAAGTTGACGATAAGTATTGTTGTTTTGTTGTTTACTTCCCTTTTTATACAATAACATTTCTTTGTCATACTCTCCACATCGTGGCTCTCTATGCACCCAACTTCTTTACTAAAGTCTCCAAACAATGTATGACACCTTGTCATGACAACTAATGACACCTTATAATGAAATAACCTTAAGTACAACCAATATTAAAAAATAACTACTTAACTTTTGATTCATTTTTGTAAAACAATTATCACAAATTAGATAAACATCTATCCGATATTTCATCTTAGATAAGACAATTAGGATGATTTACATCAAGGTGAACCACCTAGAAATTGATTACGTTCACTTGAAAATTTATGCAAAGAAAAATAAACCAAATATCATCTTATGCTAATCCAGATAATCTAATTGAAAGTATAAAGCTCGCCTTAATCCATCTTGTCAATTCTCTTGTCAATTGATTTACATTAGCAATAAAAAACAAGAGAGAATAGTAATGAAGGATATTTACTTTGGGTATTATTATGTTTTACCTCGTGTATGAATTGTTTAATACCTCGCTTAGTATCATTTTCCTCTGCAAACCTTATTGAAAAATATTAAAAATGATATGATACGATCCTAAAAAGATTTTTTGAAAAAATAGTATTATTAACTGGGAAGATGGTGAATTGTATAAAAAATACTATCTTTAAGTGAAAAATGTTGAACACCTCAATTTTGATGATTTGCTGTTTATAAAAATCGTACTTTCAATGTCAGCTTTGATCACCTTTTTAGGATGATGTATTATCTGAATATATCAACAAAAATAATCAAGGTGAACCACCTGTAAATTGGTTTTCCACTTTGTAAACGAACACCACTAAATATTAACAAGTATTAACACATTCTAATCTACGTGGATTTTGTTCCCTGCATTTTCTCTTTCTGTGGATGGAATTCTCTTATCCGTCATTGCGTGATCGATGAAAGAAAATCCAAGCATTTAGGTAGGTTTGTCATGTTTAGTAATTAACTCTTGTTAAATAGAATATATGTTTAAGAGTTAAGACCCAATGCCAGTCGCCATTCAGAAGAATGTTTCCATACATTTTTTGCTATTCTGTCAGTACATCCAAGCTTAACGATCAAGCGTTTCAAAATACATCAAACACATTTTGTTAACACATTTAAAATCCTCAATAGAAAAATGGATCTTATTGTAGTTTTATATACCCTCTGGTTAGAATTAGAATATTGACAAATTATTTTATTCTAAAATAAATATTTTAGCCTTTCTGGTGCCACTCTATTAACTAAAAGAGTTTCATTATGTGTAAAATAAATTAAATCTCTTTGAAAAATTAGACTTCCAAGCAGTTTATACTTGCATAACCTCAATGTTTTTTGAGCAAAATATTAAGTATATTGACACGAAGCTAATGAACACACCAAAGTTAAACAAACATTGGTAATTGTCGAGCTGGTGTCTTACTCATGAAATGCAATATGATTGTTAACTATTATTTAAAACCTAAATCTGTTACATAGTTTCTTTATCATTTGTTTATATGGAAGCTTAGAAGGGGTTTGACAGCTGTAACTTTGTTCAGTTCTAAACCTACAGTAAAAAAACAATAATTGCATCTACATCATCTTTGTTCAGCAGATACAAGCCATAACAACAAAGAACAAAAAGGTAAATTATCTCAATTCCGATGGTATTCGACAGTATCTGTTGTTTGTATCAATGATAAAAGTAAAAAAAAAGTGTCATTAACTAATACTGTTTGCAAAACGTTTGCAAATTATAAGAAGATCATTTACGTTTAGATTCCACCCACAATACAATGTCAGATTTGACCATCTCTTATACTGTTAACAATGCATGTAATTGGACAGAATTCGTAATCTTGGATTACAGGGGAAAGTTACAGGAATCTGTGATTTTACGGAGAAAGGGACGTAAACTTGTGTAAATATCCTGTACAATCACATAATTTACGAAAAATGTCCATTATTTTACGGCTTTCTATAAAACTCCCTTGAAAATGTACTGCAGATTTTCCAGGCAACACATTCCCCAGGGAATCTATGGTATCTGTCCACTCTATAAAATTGTAAAGACTCCCAAAAAAGTATCGCCTCGTCTCGAAAAAATGGCTCGTGCGCCAATACGGTACT
>JXSR01S063146.1:56059-66563 GCA_000969725.1 Ophiothrix spiculata
TCTACCTTATCTGTTCGAATGGACACCCTATCCGGGACCATGTCTGTTCAAATGAATACCCTATCTGAGACTGTGACGAAATAATTATTACAAGAAATCATAGGTAAAATGTAACTGTACACCATTTGAACACTCTTAAGGAGTGTGTCTAGGTATTTGAAGCAATTTAAGGCACCATTATCATTAATTCAACCATTTCTTCATAGTTTGATACCTTATCAGAATCTGAAAGGCCAAATTTGATACCCTATGTGAGACCTTCAGAGTACAGGTCGATTTTGATACCCTATATATTGCAAGTCTCGAGACCTATCCAGGTCTCGCTTTTTTGGTAACGCGGGTGGTTACCCGGTCAAAATACCCAGTTACCCCCCCGGGGGCACTTAATACAGTGTACGCCTGGTGAGTCTATGGTGACGTGTATATTTGGGATATCAGAAGGTTAATTGAATCATGTCAAGGCCATCAATACTTTCAACCTTTTCCTCCTGGTTCCTCATCCCATTATCTGCTTCAACCCCATACACATGCTTCTTGGGATTCGGGTTATTTCCACGGGGTTTGAAGGCACATCTGCCCATCTAATCCTGTGAAAATGTGAGGAGTAATGGTTTGTTTATAGTTTAGACAAACATTTTGGAGCTTCGCAACGGATCGGTCCAAAAACCTAGTGCCCGTTGTCGTTCCTGTGGGCCCCAAATTAGACCGCACATATATCATGTATATCATTCAATGTTAATCTATATATATGACCTGTTCATCAATCATACGTCAGTATTCGCGACGATGCGACGCTGATAGAGATACTAATTGTAAACCAATTATATTTCTCATATTGCATCCATTGTATTGTCATTTTGAATTTTAGGGATTTGAAGCACGAGGCACGCCTATCACAAATAGTCTCATTACCAACAAAAACTATAACAACTATGATGCCAATGCCGTGGACAACGACAGAGACCCGAGTGAGAGGCGGAGAAGAGATGTTACTCTTCCACCACGGTCAAGTCAAAACGCCACCGAGACACCGGATTGGAGCGATAATCCAGTGTACCCAGCCCTCACTGGAATATGCACCAACACACACCCTGATGGTAAGATTATCTGCTTAACGGATTTCAAAATTCAGAAGACTCTTGATTCAAATCTATATTCATGAACTGGACGCTAGACAATGTAAAATTGTGAATGCATCATTATACAGGATGAAATATACAACTAAGAGTCCATTCACACAAAATAAGATGTTAAAGATGATAACGTCATTTTAGTTTGGCGGAACTCACAATTCGTATAATTATCTGAATATTACGTATCAAAATTCTGATACCCCTATCCGAATTTGGATTAAAAACAGCTGAAACGGGATATCAGCTGAAATTAATATTCAGCTTTGCCGCGCACCATACCGGTATTAAAAGTCAATAACATTATCATCATTTGTCATCTAAATTCTAAGAAAGTTTTGGCCAAATTATTTTGCCTTCTGTGATAAGGAGCTATCAGGACATGTTTCGAAGCTGTCCCGCTGGAATTACACAGATGGAAATGACATTTCTACAGATACATTTATCATAAATGCAAGGAAGATGTTCTACATGTACTTGCTAGCTTGCGTTATTGATTTGTTTCCTGCACCACGACAGGCGTATTAGAATTCGGATACCCATCCATATCCTAATTCGGGTATCACAATTTGGATACAAAATGTATGTGGGTATCCAAATTCAGATACGTTTCAGAAATTGTGAGTTCCGCCGAACTGATTTCATATTATTATACGCTGTATTGAAATTGTGTCATTTTTATTTCCTTTTTGGCAGGTGAATATCATCCATCTCTCATATTTAAGTCTAAAGGAAACATCGACCTCCTCTCAGAAGATGCACTGAGAAGCATGTGTCGACTAGAAATTGAGAACATACGGGAACACCATCAATTCCAAGGCTTCTGTTTGTATTGTTACGATGGTACTCCTCGGTGTCCCGATAGCTGGTCCCTCGGAGGCTATGTGGCCCTGCTAAACAACAGGACATCTTGCAACGAGGTAACTGCCACCGATATTCTCAACTTCAGGACTTTGATTCACACCTGCGCCCCCTACTATTTGGATGGACATTTGCTTTCTAGTTGTGCATATAATGATGAGTGTTCGCATATACCACGCGAATGCAAATCATTTGACGCTGTTTACCATATTTTCCATCTAATCACACCGGAAAGTTTTGTGAAAGATGTTGCTGAAGATGAGAACGCGAAATTAACAATCGCAGCAACGTTCATCCCTACGTACAGTTGGGGTGATAACATAAAGGACATCTATCTGGATAATATTCATGAAAGAAGCATTTCTGATGAAAACATGAGCCTCAAAGCAGCCAAGATCTTCATCAAATTCGACTTGTTCCAAGAATTCTTACTTTCAGATACGCTTTACGTTGGTGTTGCATTAGCCGTTATATTAATACTAATATGGGTCTACACTAAGTCATTCCTCGTCATGTTAGCGGCAATGTTTAATTTCATCCTCTCTCTCGTGCTTGCCTACTTCTTCTACGTCGTCGTATTTCAACGTCCATTTTTCCCGTTTGTAAACATCACTGCATTGATTCTTCTGATCGGAATAGGTGCTGATGACACATTTGTCTACATCGATTTATGGAGGAAAGCAATTTCTGACAATCGAGGTGAATCGTTGGTTGTTATCGTGGAAGACGCGCTGTATCATGCCACGGCTACCATGTTTGTAACGAGCTTCACTACCACGTCCGCATTGTTCGCCAGCATGGTAAGTGACGTCACAGCAATTAAGTGTTTTGCTCTATTCAGCGGTATTACCATCATGATGAACTTTCTACTCACTCTCAGTTGGTTGCCGTCGGTCATTATCCTTCAACATCGTTTGATGGAAATATACAACAAGAAACACAACAATGATGACAACTCACGTTGTAGTGAAGGCCTGGAAAGGTTTTTAAGACCATTCCAGTGTTTCCAAGTGTTTTATGATAAGATTTTGCCCTTTTTAGTAGTGAAATTTAGGTACTTCTGGTTGATTTCTCTCACCTTACTCGGACTTGCGGGAACGATTGTTGTCTTTTACAAACCAGGATTAAATCTTCCATCGTCATCAGAATTTCAAGTTCTTCGCTCAGAAAATTATCTAGAACAGTATGGTTTAGTTTATAAAGATCATTTTAATTACGAGAAAACCGGAACACGTATGCCAGGCATTGTTATATTTGGTGTGGAATCAAAGTACAATGGCGACCCGTGGGATCCCGATGACGATGGAGATTTATTTATAGATCAGGATTTCGATTTCTCAACACCAGAACATCAAGAATGGTTTGAGCATTTCTGCAATGAGCTTAGAAATCAATCGTTTTATCATAGTGGTCACGATTGTTTTATTACACAGCTGCAAGCGTTTATGCAGAGAGACTGCGGCTCCAGCGGCGAACTCATGCCTTGTTGTAACGCAAGCACTTTCCCGTACTCGGCTCAAGTTTTCAAAACGTGTTCAACGCAATGCTTCGGGTTTGGAGCATGCCATTTAAACATGAAATACTCTGAAGCCGAACAGAAAGTAATTGCATTTGACATCTCATTTCAGACCACAACATATCGCTCATTCGACTACAACGCAATGAATGAGTTTTGGATGGATGTTAACGGCTGGATGTTACAACAATTTGAGACCGCACCAGAGTCTCTATCCAGTGCATTTTTTACTTCACAAAGTAATAACCAGCTGTGGTTTTTTGATCTACAGAAGAACTTGGCCACTGGAACGCAAATTTCGCTCGGGGTTACTCTTGCAATATCAACTGGTATTTTAATCGCCACGATACTTAATGTCATATTAGCGTTATATGCAATCTTATCTGTTACTTTTGTTGTCTTTGTTACCATGAGTGTTCTTGTACTTCTCGGATGGGAGTTAAATATTTTCGAGTCTGTCATTTTCACCTTAGCCGTCGGACTCAGTGTAGATTTTACAATACATTACGGTGTTGCCTACAGTTTAGCGCCGTTATATCACAGACTAGAACGCACTGAATATTCGATACAAACCATGGGCAGTGCAATCACCATCGCGGCGTTGTCGACATTCATCGCGGGTGCTCTTATGCTGCCTGTTACGGTAAATGCTTATTTGCAGCTGGGGACATTTCTCATGATCGTCATGAGTATCAGCTGGGTTTACTCCACATTTTACTTTCAAACTCTTTGCATGGTCTTCGGCCCTCAGGGGAAGTTTGGACAAGTAAACTATTGCTGCATTGACGCAGCAGAGCCACCTGCTGCAGAACCGATTGTAAGAGTAACTCCGGATGAAGGACAGAATAACCATGATAATGGCACATTTGATAACATAATACAGAAAAATTCCCAGACTATTGAATCACCAAACACAAATGGTGATGTAAAACCTTGCGACGTTGACGCACAAATGGGATCAAACTCACTACTGCCCTCGTGTCCAACGCTCCCTGGAACCCCCATCAAAGACAATGGAGTCGCTTCCGAGGAAAATACAGGAAATGAACTGGAAAATAGTGTTGATAAGCATGACAAGGAGAAGATAAACCATGGTTTTGCACAAGACTAGCTAAATTATCAAAGGCATAGATGGCACTATAATATAGAATAGCCTTAATTATATGGTCTAGTCTTTAGCAAAAACCTTGGTTTATCTTCTCATTGATGTAGCAGAATGAAGCAGAGTCAGAGTTAGATTGCAGGATTTACTCTCTAAATGTAAAAAGAGTGAAAAACCGAGTGGATGGAAACAAGTGTAAACCACCCAAAAACAGCTGCATGCGCTAGTCAATCAACTAGAAAAAGAGACAAATGACTGAACTTTCACTCCAAAAAACAGTGAGAGTGAACACCACTCGTTCTACTATACATTCACTCAAAATGGAGTGATGTTCACAGTCAGTGAGTGAATGTCCACTCTTTAAAGAGTTAAATTAAACTCTTTAAAGAGTGGACACATTTTCGAGTGGTGTTCACTCTTACTCTTTTTCACTCTTTTTGGAATGAAAGTTCAGTCATTTCTCTCTTTTTCGAGTGGATTGACTAGCGCATGCAGCTGTTTTTGAGTGGTTTACACTCTTTTTCGATTTAATTGGGATTCACTCGTTAATCACTCTTTTTACCTTTAGAGAGTAGATGTGTAGATGGCACAGACATGAAGTACTGACCATCTTAACAAATATATAACAGTCAAAATATTCTGAACCCATATCAGTTTATCCTAATGATATTTCCCAAAGATGAACTATTTTAATTTATTGAACAGCTGATAATATTACCAAACCAAAGGAAAATAATCAAAACTAACTTATTCTGAACCCAAGTTTATTGTAATATTATAACCTACTTTAGTTATTTCTATTTATTCTATATATTATCATCAAACCAAAACCAAATCATGTGTTTGGATATTAATCAACGCCGCAACTGAAGTTGTAAAACTGCCCGGGGGGGGGGGGGGGGGGGGCACTCAAGTATAATGTTGCAGGCATAGCGTGACCACAGTATTTCAAAACACCCCCGTAAGGGTGATCTGAAGCCAAAATATACCCTTTTTCACCTATTCCCAGGATTTTACTGATACCATTTTCACACTAGGGTTTGAAAAAGTACCCTATTTCTTGAAAATTGCTGTTTTTTAGCTTTTTTGATACCCTAAACGGTGTCACCTGATACACCCTTCTGTCCTCAAAAACAACCCTAATTCACCTTTTTCTTGGTCACGCTATGCTTGCAGCATCATATTTGAGTGCCCCCCCCCCACCCGGGTAAAACTGTGTATATTTTTACTGTACATATTCAATCACCAATGGCCTAGATGTATTATATTTTTGTGCAATTACATTTTAGACACACGTGGACAAATCTATGCACTATATATATTGTGTATGTGGTAAAGTAAGTTTTGAGAATATTTCAGGGGTGTTTGAGAAAACAAAATAAGTGAGTTGGATATTAAGTAGAACTTGCTCAAAATGTAGTCAACTACATGTAATGGTTATTATGCTGTTCAAGCAAACTTTGCCAAATCATGAGACTCAAATTTGGGATGAGTTTGGAGAGTTTCTGCCATATGCAACAAAACTAAGTTTCGCCAAATAACAAACTTTTTTGTACCCTAGTCTTGTTATGTCATGGATGATCAAACTTTCATTTTCGTTTTAATCATGAACATGGCAAACATTGATGTTGAATTTAAATGTTTCAGCACTACAGGGTTCCAGCCCATCAGGGATAATTATTTTACTTTTTCCCAGTCAGGGACTTTGATAATAATGCCTCCAAAACAGGGAAAAGTCAGGGAATTTTGCCCTGTGCGTCAGGTCTCTGTACTCTAGGTTGATATGCATGGTTGAAGGATTTAAAAAGTAACATGAAATGGCATTTTTTTGTAAACATAATTATCATTGATTTTTTAGTTCTCGTCAGGGAATTTAATTTTCTTAAAATGCTGGAACCCTGTACTAACATATATGCCTGAAAGGGACTGGCCTAGATCCTTTCCACAGCTGTATTTTTATTGCATGAATCAATAGAACATGTGGACCAAGTATACTTTAGGCCCCTTCCAAAATTTTAGGGTTAGGTTAGAGTTAGGGTTATGATATTTTAGAGTCAGGGTTAGGGTCGTGTCATGCTCAGTGAGTTAGGGTCAGGACACTGTTAGTGAGTTGGGGTCAGGTCATGGGCAAGTTTTTGATGGGACATTAAGTATATATACTTTTTCCAAACATGTTTATAGTAATATAACCTTCTAGATTTGAGGAATAATGGGGAAAAAATGCAATTCTTTACCAACTTCAATTTATTTCTCTGGAAAAACACATGGTGTGAAAACAGTGTTTCTAGTTTAAAATCTTCTAATAAACAAAGCTTTGATTGATATTTCAACTAGTAAATCAAAGTTTAGTACAAATTCAGGATTTAGAAACACTTGACATAGTCACGTACACCACCATCACAGAATGGTGCAATTGATTTTCAATTTTAAGCCATTTCAGTATACATTTTTTAAAACATTTTTGACTGTTACTCCCTTTTTATCTTTCTATTTTTACTTTCTGCATTTGCAAAAGTTTTTTAAATTCTGAGTGGAATCTAAGCTTGTCCCTTTTAGTAAAGGTTTACTTAAATCAAGGTCATAACATATCTCCAAAAAAATTGTTAGAATTAGAATATCAGATGCATTCACTTGATGTAATATTCAGTTTTTGTTTATTTTAAACCATAGCACAATTACGCAACTTTTAAGTGATCTTTTAAAAACTGAGCCAAACTTCCTTAACAGGAAGAAAAATCACACTCAGTGACTGAGAATAAATGTTGTAGTATACCACAAAAATCACAAAATCAAACCATTTTGACTTTCATATTGTAGGTCTATTATTGAACTCATTATCTTTTGAGGCTCATTCTCTGATAAAGCGTGCAACTTTGGTTAGAGAAATTTCCAAATTTTGGCTACAAATAACTCATGAAAAACATACAAAATCATTAACTCTTATGGTTTCTGAAGAAGAAACAGTGCATGGGAGATGTTTAAAAATACTTGATTTTTGTTAACCATTGTATTCCCTATTCTTTAAATTACATATCTGTCGCTACATTTCTGTTTGAATCTTTTCTTTAATATTCATTTTTGAGAAAATATGTTTTCTTACAAATTTGATTTTTACACTAAATTATGAGCTCTACAAATACTATACTGTGGTGTTTGTTCATAGTTTACCGCGTTTTGCGAGAATGCAGCAGAATGTACATTACGTATCTGTTTCGACGTCACCGTCACATAGGTTTTTTTTGATATTAATATCCTTGTAAATCGTTACTTTAAATGTATAATTCTATATAACATATATGTTATGCAACACTTAAGTTTACTTGATAAACCTAATGCGGAATCATCCATCAACAGATTTATTTTGACACTATGTTATCGATTTTAGAAATGATTACGTATCTGTTTGCAATATTGGCGACATGCTTTCAAAAAGTTCTTATGCCATATCAAATACTTAATATATTTAAAATTTGTCATTATCAATACCTATTACGAGCTGTTACATGTATATAGTGTACATTATGTTTGATATGCTCGAACAAAAACAGTATGGCTGGCGACATGTGGAAAAGTAAAGATTTTGCGTTTTCAGATTTATCGTTATCTACTTTCCTGGCATGCTTATATGTTTAGTTTCACACATGACATGTTACTAATGTGACTCTAATGTATTAGCTAAACCACTCAAATCATTTGTAATAGGCTTAACAACGTTTAACAAGTAACACGAACATGAGCGACACCAAAGTTGCACACTTTATCGGAGAATGAGCCTTTAATGCACTGAAACAAGGTATTATAGTCTTAATTTTTTCAAATGATCCAATGGCCTATGTATATTATTTTGTGCAATTACATTTTAGTAAAACATGAACTAGTTCTATGCACTATTGTATCAAGTTTGTTTTATCTAAACCTACAAGTCCTAATGTAGAATATTTTAAGGGAGGTCGGAGCCTCACAATCCCTAAAAATTGTCGTTATCATAACTTGAAAACTAATAAACTACATAAATGTATACATTTTTAAAAAGGAAGTTTTACAAGGAATTCATTTATAGCATCAAATTCAAATGTTAAGAACCCGCTTTTTAGAAACGCACCAAAAACAAGTTATTTTGCCATTTTTTTTTGAACAAGCCTAGAAAAAGTATTATTTGGCAAATATCTTCCAAAATAGGTAAGAATCATCTAAATCGATAGTTCTAGGGAAAATTTTCTCAAATTTTTGATTAACTTCTTAATTTTCACAAATATGGGCAAAATGTGCCCAAAAATGCCAAAAAAAACGAGAAACATTCCCTAGCTCTATCGATATAGATGACTTATACCTATTTTTGTGGCCGAATAATATTTTTCCTAGGCTTGTTCAAAAAATTTGGCAAAATAACTCGTTTTTGGTGAGTTAATAAAAAGCGAGTTCTTAAATAAAAAATCTGATGCTATAAATAGATTCCTCGTGAAATTCCCTTTCTAAAAATATATACTCTTATATGGTTTATTTACTTCACTAATTTTCAAGTAATGATCAAAATAAATTTTCAGAAATCGTGAGGCTCTGACCTCCCTTAATATTTTAGGACATGTTCAGAAATAATTTTGAAAGTGATTGGACCACTTCTTAATGTACAGAATTTTATGACAAACACACAGTATTTGAACTGATCATGATGTAGATAATTGGAGTATGGACAAAATAAATGAAAATATATTCTGTGTTACAAATGTGTTGTTTACTGTAGTGATTATAATAAATTGTGACTCGCCATATCAATAAGGTCGGCACAGTAAATTATGTGATACAGGCCACTGAAGCTGAACATAGTCTTGTCCAAGGTTGAATTTCTAGTTTCATCAAAAACGTTAACTTTGAAGTGTATTCTATCATAGTAATCGGGTTACAACATAGAAAACATAAGAAAACTGTGTTAAAAACAAAGATAAAAATCCCCTCTCCATTCAAACTCCGTGTAACTTTGCAACCGAATATCCAATAACCAAAAGCAAGATGTCATTTTAAAGCCTAAAATCCAAGCTTTCAGATGAGACAAAAAAAAATCTATTTTGATTTTGGGACCATTAAGGTACCTTTCGATATGGCAGGTCACAATTGGAGGTAATTGTCTATTCAGAGTGTTCCAATATAACCCGTCATATCGAAAGGTTCCTTAAGGTCGGCATAGTAAATTACGAGATACGGGCCATTGAAGCTGAGCACAGTCAAAAATCACGCCCAAGGTCGAATTTCTAATTTCATCAGAAACATTACCTTTGATGTGTATTCTATCATATTAATCAGGTTTCAACATCCAAAATATATGACAAATCTTTTTAAAAACCGAGATAAAAATCCTTTCACCATTCAAGTTTTACCAGTGCAGAAACTTTAAACTTGATTTTCTCAGAACTATAGTTTTCTGAATCGGCCCGATGCCTTTTACCAATTTGGATGTAACTTTGCAATCGAACATCCAATAACCAAAAGCAAGGTGTCATTTTAAAGCTTGAAATCTCATCTTTCAGATGAGACCAAAAAAATCAATTTTCATTTTGGGACCCTTATAGAAAAACGTGGATAACAGATCTTCTATATTCTTGTATTAAAATGTGTTTTCATATCACATTTCTAAAATAAAAAAGGTCCCCAAATTGGATTTTAAAAAACAATATGTTTACATAAATGACTACCTATTTTTAGTTTTTGTAATTACAATCAATGGTTTCACAGACTTACTCCCTATATATACGATATCACTGTCTCAGGATACTCAATTAAATGGAGAAAACGTTTGAATTCTACTTCTCACAAAATGAGTGAATGTCGCAAGTGAAAATTTTGCATATATATAACCTCGTGAGGTGAAAATGGTTGTGAAGGTCGAAATTTGTATTTTGA